>JAQJVL010000364.1:757352-783000 GCA_035578905.1 Stictocephala bisonia | reverse complement strand
ATGCCGGAATAATAAATTATTATTTATGACGATCTGAAATTAAAATAACAATAACGATACTATCACAAACATTAATTAATTAAATAATTATGAATTAACTATTATGAGTGCATCTAAATTATTATAGTTATATTCCTGCAATATAATATAAATATATACAAAAAACCGAATAAACAAAAATTGAAGATGACAAATTAAGACTAATTAATAAAAGTAAGTGAAACCCTACAATGTGTTCCCACATATACTCACTATAAACCCCTGATAATGAAGTAAATCTCTATGTTTTAACACACGCAAATACACTACCAGAAAGGTAATACACACTTCAATGACTGTTAATTAACTTACACTATTAAATTATCATCAGTTATCTGAAAAATTCAGAAATTTTAACGAAATAATTAATTAAAAAAAAAAAAATAAATATTGTACTCCCATTTAAAAATAAAATAAACACCATTAAACTTCCAGATAACATTCTATGTACTAGGCACAAACATAATAAAAGAGATAGTCAAATTTATTATAATAACCATATAAAAAGTAAATAAAAATAAATTAAAATATTTAGAACTACAATTACACCTCATTTATTTGTAAGAATGTAACAAGTATTTTGTTTACTATGTAAATGTAAGTCAATAGAAATATAGCATCATAAATAATTTTCTAACCAAGGGTCAAGTATGCTTAATTTCAAAGAAAACAAAAAACAAACAAAGAAAAACTATTATTCCAAAACATAATTAAGATATCAATATAAAACGAACAGTTCATATTTACTTCAGATCTTCCAGTCTGACAGCGGTGTGGATAGTTCTGCCGTTACCCTCGCCAGTCACCCACTTCACCCGGCCATCGTCAGTCCATGTGCAGCGCAGTCCATACTTTTTTACGGCGGCCTGGAACACTTCCTGTCGCAAAGACGTAAGATCTTCTCTTATGGTGATACCAGTATTCTTTAATTTCTTTTTATTTTGAAAGACGCCGCCTTTAAAAATTAGAATTCTTTTTAATATGAATTCTAACCTCCAATGTTTTTCAAAATATTATGGAAGATCTAAATACTTTAAAAGAATGGTGTTTAAAAAATAAAATGCAAATAAATGTAAGTAAAATAAAATTCGTAAACTTCAGTCACATAAGTTTTGATTTTCCCTCAGACTTTGCATACCATACAGATAATTGTAGTGAAAATCATTAAAAATGTCAAAAAGTAGAAAAGGCTGAATACTTTAAATACCTTGGAATTTTATTGCATGAACCTCTAAATTGGATAAAGCATTTAGAAACCCTACAAGATGAAACAGAAATATTGATAAGAAAATTTTACTATTTAAGGAATTTTTGTGACGAAATGACTATGAAAACTCTTCATTTTGCTCTTATACATTCGAGACTTCAGTACGGAATACAGTGTTGGTGAAGTGCTTGCAAGACTTACATTTTAAAAATCAGAAAACACAAAATCATATAATTAGAATAATTCAAATAAAAATCGCAGAGAGAGTTCTTTTTCACTATATTATACATTAAAAATTCTCCCGATACAACACCTTTTTGTCTATAAAGTTTTAAGATTGTTTTATGTCAAAAGTGGTAATACTGGCACTACAAATTTACTACATAATACGAGGAGTGGGGCAAGTAGAATATTTAAACTCCCTAAAGTCTCAAAAAGTGTTTTTTAAACAATCTTTTCATTATATTGGACTAAAATATTTTAATCAACTACCACATGACATAAAAAGTAGTACAAATTTGAAACTTTTTTCTATGAATTTGAAGAATTGGCTATTTACGAAACAAGATCTAGACTATTTGGATTTTTGTTTAATATAAATATTGACACTTCTTGCAATTGATATGGTTTCTTGTTGTTTTAGCCTTGTAATGTATTTCAAATAAGAAATTTTAACTGAAGTAGCAATAAATATACGAGTGTAAGATGAATTTAAGATAACTTTTAAGTGTTTCATGCGCCACAGAGAGTTTTATTTTTACAATGTAGAAGCTGGACTCGTGTTCCATGTTTATAATATGTTTTTATTAAGTTATATTTTGTGTTTTGTTAGTATTTTGTAAATAATTTTGTACTGGCCACAAATACTTGTAAGTGTGGTAAGTTTTTTCCGAGCCGTATTATTGTTTTGTATTTGTAAAAATGGACGGAAATAAATCATTATTATCATTATTAAAATTTTCATTATCATTATTATTATTATCATTATTATCATTATCATTATTATCATTATCATTATTATCATTATCATTATTATCATGTAATGAACGTTACTCAACGTAGTAAAACCTCCCTTGAAACACAATCTTTACTGCAGTTACCTTCGGCTGTATTGCAACACACTGCATATAGAGCTGAACTTTGGATGCAATCCAAGTGAAATCAGGTCTCTTACAATCCAATTTATAGTCTTCACTATGTCAATAAAACTGTCTCTTGTTTTCCTTCGCTCTATATCGTCGAAAGGTCGGGTATCTGTACATTCTCTTATATCTGTAGTTTACATTTTATGATTAACACACATCAGACTTACGTTGACACGATCAAGCTTTCTGCCAGTTGAATTGGAATTGTCTAATTAATTGTGGCCTACTGAAACTTTTTTTTTATTAATTTATGCGTTTAGGGAAAGTTTATATTCATTAGGAAATCTAACTGGTTTTTCTCATAGTTAAAATGTACCCTCATTGAGTTAGCAGTTCTACAACTCCATAATAATAACTAAAATTATTTGGACCTCAGGTCTGGTAGTTCCTGGCCTAACGAACACAGCTGTTGTCGGTGTCGGACGTTGGTAGTGTACGGTTGAGTGGGAGTCCCACAAGTCAGTCCTGATTGAAGTTCAGGACAATATTATGCGCCATATATTTCTGTATCTAATTAAGAACATAGTTAGCTTATTAGAGTTTCACAGTGTTAACTAAAGGCTTCTGTGAATCGTTCACAAAACGTCGATTAATAAAGAAGATTTGTTTATGAATAAAGTATTAATTTTCTTACTTTAACGTGTTTTAAATATTGTATTTGGACAAATAAAATATTTGAAAATTGTTTAAAATAGGAAAAAGTATTTTAATTTTACTAGGCCTATTAACTTTTAAGGCATAAATTTCACTATGCATTGTCATTAATTAATTTATATTTAAATAATATATTTCTTTAAATAAAATAACTAAAATGTTATTTATATTTAATAAACATACTACATTTACTACGAATGTTTCATAATACTTAAATAGTTACCTGGGAATCGGAAAACTGACACAAAAACTGGGACGTAAGGTCAACTTAAATATTGTCTGTACGCCCGTCAAGAGACTTTTTGTACAGTGGAATAGAGACTGCACTATTCTTATTATTTTTGTAATAGATTAAAACATACTGATAACCATCTGACCCGGCAGAGCTTAAATTTCACTTCATTCCCACGTTCACAAGTAGGTTGGTTGTTATAGACAATTGGATTTATCCCAGAAAAGGTCAAATATATAGTAGCCTATTTTATTGTAGACTGAGGGCTAAAAAACATCACATTTGTATAACCAAACATCTAGAAGCCCACTAAATTCGTAAAAACTGTGAGATATTTATCGCTATTTTACCTCCAAAATAGGCACAGTAACAATGTCTGCAAACATAATATCAAATTTACTTTTAGAACATTCAGCAATATCCATAATATAAGCAACCATAAATTTGGAAAAAATAAATAATATTGGAGTATACCAAATAAACTGTAAAGACTATTATAGAACAAACTTTGGACAGATAGGCTGAACACTTAAAATAAGACACAAAGAACATCGACCTGATTCCAGAACATAAAAACAAATACCATCCTTCGTCCAACGCCTCATTGACTAAAATTACGCCTTGAGTGATATTGAAGATAGTTTGAAGATGTTGTATTTTTGTAAACAAATTACAATACTGGGTTCCCTAGCAGAAAATGACATTTTTAATTTATGATTATTTTAAATGAAAAACTTCGATTCTGTTCACATTCAATATTTAATAATATTATTTGTTATGAGAAATAGCCAACATTAACTAATAAAATAATTAATACGCCACATAATATGGCAAGAATAAAATAATTAATACGCCACATAATATGGCAAGAATAAAATAATTAATACACCACATAATATGGCAAGAATAAAATAATTAATACGCCACATAATATGGCAAGAATAAAATCATTTATACGCCACATAATATGGCAAGAATAAAATAATTAATACGCTACATAATATGGCAAGAATAAAATAATTAATACGCCACATAATATGGCAAGAATAAAATAATTAATACGCCAAATAATATGGCAAGAATAAAATCATTTATACGCCACATAATATGGCAAGAATAAAATAATTAATATGCCACATAATATGGCAAGAATAAAATAATTAATACGCCACATAATATGGCAAGAATAAAATAATTTATACGCCACATAATATGGCAAGAATAAAATAATTAATACGCCAAATAATATGGTAAGAATAAAATAATTAATACGCCAAATAATATGGCAAGAATAAAATAATTAATACGCCAAATAATATGGCAAGAATAAAATCATTTATCAGTGTTTAATTTACTCATATCATATTTTAAAAGGTACCCCATAAAAGAGTTTTTTTATTTTTTATTATTATTCGTCGTAAGTTTAAAGCATTATTTATTTTATTTTATGAAAAAATATTCCATTTCAATGAAGCTAATTATATTTTTATTTTCTAAAAACTTGAAGATGGAGTACACTCCCAAAATGTGTAGTGTGAAAAACTCATTCAAATTGTAACTGTTTTTCATATATTATTCAAATGTATGTGATAATTAATTTTCAATACCGCCATACCTTATAGAAGGGTGATTCAATTCTTACAAAATATGTTATACCTTGATTCAGATAACATTTAGATAATTTTCTGAAAGACAGTGATAATAATTTGATGGATTATAAACAACATTTTCTAATTTTTTAGTATCGTGTTATTGCATTTGGATTGCAGCAAATATATGAGTGTCAATGGATCTACAGTACAGACAATACAGAAGCGAATTGATGCCAGGATGGAGCAGGAAATGTTAGAAATGCGACTGAATTAACTAGTCCTGGCGACAAGACTTCGCCGGCCTCTTCCTGCATTGCCTTAGGAGGAATGAGGGAATCATTGTTTCAGACTGTCCCTATCGTAGCAGCCTAGCCATTTTCTAATGTATATCTTTCATAACGTTTATCATTTGACAAAACAAAAGATCATTTGATAATTAACGGATTTTATTTTGTTGTCAGAAGAGAATTCCTAAATTTGTTTAAAAAAAAATAATAACACACACTTTTAAATATCGTTTCTTAGAAGAAAATTTAATTCAGTTTACGATTTTTATGCTTAAGCTATACGATTGACTAAATGATCAAATTTTTAAATCTAAGATTTTGGGCCATGAAGCTTTCTCTATAGGCTCTTTTTATATTCTAGGGGCGTACCTAAAATTATTTGAAATACTTTGAAAGGATTTAAAATATTTTCTTTCAAATAGCTAAAATAAGTATTCCGGTACCAGCCAATCAAAGCCTTTGTTACCGTTCACGTACGAATTAGATAGTTTTAAGTGCAATTTGACATAAGAGATTATTTTTGAACAGTGTAAGTGTGCAATGTGAAGAACACTAACAAACTTACTTGAGTCAGGTAATACGCCGGTAGCCAGTGACAGGGTTTGCACGATAAATGTGCAGGGTTGTCCCCTAGTTTTTATAAAAAATTACTTTATCTTACATTTTAACGTTTATTTCCATACGAAGTTTATATATGTACTTTCTGGAGTTAGGCTATAATTTATATGTAAGACATTCTTTCAAACAGTTTATCTACGGTTCAGCTAGGACATAATGATACTTATTGCTTATATTTAGAAACGTTAAACAATCATACTGGTGTTAGGCCACAATACAAAATATATTTTTTAATCTACTATAGACCAACCGCCTGGTAGAAACACCTGAGCACTGTACTCTGTACCTGAGCGTGAGACTCAGCCGACGACAGGTTTTTTTTCCAAGCGGTCGACTTATAAGATTTTTTGCTGCGTAACAAAAACAACCAAACCTTATATATATATATATATATATATATATATATTTACCAATGATCCATAAATACACCTTATTTGCTTTGCTATCTGAATATAATTACATTTCTTACATTACTATCAGATATGGAACACCAACTTTTTGCGTATTTTAAGGCGAATATGAATGATTATCTGAGTGTAGGATAAGTGTGGATAACATGTGTAGTCTGGTTACTAACTGAGTTTCTATTACGCTCAGAAAGGGCTTTTTATTAATAGCCCAATAGCCAAGTTGACTAAGGGACCTACAGTTTTACGTATCCGAAACACGTAGTATTGAACTGATTTTCAGTTATCTTCCCTACTTAACATTCAGACACTGACATGAATATCTCAGACTTTTCAATACCAACCACTGAATGGACGCTATGTCCGTATTAAGAAGACCGAGCATAGAAACACCTACAATGTCCACAACACTTTGTCCCCAAGTAGCAGGGTTACAGCACTGCGCCACTAGTGCCGATGATTTATGAAGTTGAAACGTTGTTTCATGAAATATTGTTGGATTTTTGTTCAAACTTTATCTGTGCTCTGGTTTTTTATAAGGAACAGTATTTTATGTGAGTTCTTCAATCTTCTTCCAGAGTTTTTTAAAAAACTTCTATGAATTTCACTTACTGTTTGAAATATATAATCATCCAAATTACAGATAAATGAAAAAAGTGTGGTTTTCCTAAACCACAAATTGCTGAAGGACGTTTTCGTGGTCAAGAGCATCAATCATATCCTTGCTTAGCGAATGATGAGGTAATTAACAATGCAGCACGTATTGGCAGGATGTTAGCAACATCGTGTCCTGTTGGCCCAATCACATGACTGCCGCTTACTTTTTTTATTTGCAATTCTATGATGGAGTGCGCGCCAAATGAGAGACGTGTGGGAGGAAACGAAACGTGACCTTGAGTAATATTTCAAGGTCAATAATTAAGGAGTGTCCCCCTTCACCGAAACATATGAAGGTCGGTTAAAGTGATTTAGAGAATTCCGCTTGGTTTTGTAGATATCTTTTTACCAAAACGTCAGGACCAAACTACTTCTAGAAGGATAAAAGAAGTTGTGAAATAATAATAATTAATATTGGAGTTTCCAATTAAAATAATTAAATTTTATAAAACTGGAGGAATCCTAACATTATATCATATCATAATGATATATTTTAATTATATATCGTGTGGTAAGGTTAGCGTAGCAAGCTAGATTGAAAATAAAAAATGAAATAAAAAGCATCAATTATCTTTCTAATTCTAAACTCTAAACTCAAGACTGCAAGAAAAATGTCTGATAAAAGGAGGCCACATATGAAATAATGAAAGAATATTGGAAACGCCCAAAAAGGCAAATAAGCAATATACAAAACTAATAATTGATTTTATCATAGCCAAAGTGGGTTAATAAAAATATAATTAAGATTAGGGCCATTCTCTATATCTGATAAATTCGGAAACTATAGGCCTAACATATTAATTAAACCAGAATGGCTCCATGGGTCTGAGAAGGTAGTTTGAACAGAATGGTCGACATCATACAAATTGAGAAAAGAGCAAGAAATATTATTAAAAAAAATACTAGATATTAAATGAGTAACAATACAAATTAAATATAATACAGCATGATAAGAGAATTACCTATGTTAAAATAATAAATTTATAGCTAATGAAACAAGCAAATTCATATTATTTGAAATACTTAAAAAAAATATAATAATTGTAATAAAAATAAGCACTATTTCCAGTTACAAAGCTAGATTTTGCATTCTAATATAGATATTTTATAATAACAAGTAAAATTACATCATAACATAGTAAATAAAATTTTATAAGATTCTAATGTCATTTTTTTTTATTAAAGAGTAACTAAGATGAAGTCAATAATTCATTAAAGACTTGCATTCATGATTTCAACAATTCAAATTGGTCGGTAGCGTAGTTGGTTCAATCCCAGCTTCATGTGCTAAAGGTTCTCAGTTCGATCCCAATCAGAGTCAATACATTTTGAGAAGGATCAGCTGATAACCACCGGCTGTTCATTTGTCATTGGGCTATTAATTAATGACACTTTCTAAGGAATGTCGGCCTTAGTTTGTAACAATGACTACATTCGTTCATCTACACTCATCACACTCATTCGAAATCCATATTCGCCCATATCTTGACGATCGGCGTCTTATGAATAAATAAATAAATATTAATTATTTTGTATTAATTTTGAACAATATATAGTATAGTTTTTGACAATAATATAACAGTATTTACATAAACGCCAATTATTCAAATAAAAAAAAACATAAAAAATTCACATAATATTTTCATTGTACTAGGTATTTAGATGAGATTTTAAAGGGACTGTCTATTGAATGTAAGATATAAGAATATGATTGGGAAAAAGTAATACCTTTGAAATGACAATTTTTTAATTGTAGACTTGACGTTTTTTTAGAGCATATCAAGTTAAAATTCCTATACTTGGACTCAAATATATCCAGGTTTAGGAAAATTTAAATATATATCCTACTCTAACAAACACCAAAATCACCGAATTCTACACAAAAATACTATTTAAAACATACTTGATTAATGGTTAGATTTAAGAAAAAAAAGACAGAGGACGATTTTTAAGGTCGCATTGAACGCTTCAGTGGCAGTTATGAATTGAATACATCTTCATACGGTAGAAATAATTACTACGTTTATACTTGAGGATTTGGGGGGGGGGGTTATGGACGTGGTAAGTGTATGGTAATTGTATGGGGTTACCGTTTACTGTACTTTCACACGTTGTACGTAATAACTTCACTACCCATGCACTTACAGTGGTGATGACCCACCCACTCACCCATACACGTACAGTGCTATTGACATACAATAATAGTAACAGACCCAACCAGAGCTATTAAACAGAGTCAGACCCAAAACAGATCTTTGGGAAGCCCTCTATTTATCAGACTGCCCACCCATACACGTACAAAGGTATTGACCCACCTGCCCACTCATACACGTACATAGGTACGTTGTTTGTAAAACACGTACACTGGTGATGACCCACCCGCCCACCCATACACGTACACTAGTGATGACTCACCCGCCCACCCATACACGTACAGTGCTGATAACTCGCCCGCCCACCCATACACGTACAGTGGTGATAACCCACCCGCCCACCCATACACATACACTAGGAATGAATACCAGTGTACGTGTATGGTTGGGGGGAACATTACCACTGTACGTGTATGGGTGGGTGGGTGGGTCAATACCAGTGTACGTGTATGGGTGGGTGGGTGGGTCAGTACCACAGTACGTGTATGGGTGGGCGGGTGGGTCAATACCACTGTACGTGTATGGGTGGGTGGGTGGGTCAGTACCACAGTACGTGTATGGGTGGGCGGGTGGGTCAATACCACTGTACGTGTATGGGTGGGCGGGTGGGTCATTACCACTGTACGTGTATGGGTGGGCAGGTGCTGGCCCTGCCATCGCACGGCAAACTGAAGAAATAATTACTCGACACACATTCAGCGCACTATTGGATGCGAGCTCTGTGTTTTTTTTCTCTTTGGTGTCATACAGGACCTTTTAGCCCTAAACTTACCAATCGTTACTATTCGCTAAATCAACTAAAGATATTTTACATTTTAATTCCGTTTGTGTATAAAATTAATGATTTACCTTAATTATTTACTTTTATACAAATTTAGTAAAAGCAAAACCTACTTGAAAACAATAATTTTAATTAATTTTAATAAATACAGCGTATTATCGTGTAAATTTATTCAAATCAAAATCTTTTAATTTTAAAAACAATTTTCAAAATTGTATTACATATTTCAAATTATATTAGTATACAACATTACTGAATACACAGAAAACTTATGATATCCCTGTTGAAACAATAGGTGAATTATATAAATAAACAAAACTCTAGAATAAAATGCTAGGCAATTAATCAATGAGCTCACTGACCGAATAAAACACTCCCTCTAAAAAAAAAAAAAAAAAAAAAATACCACTGTGAATTTTTAATTTATTAAACTCTGTTGCTCTTTAAATTTAATTCGGCAGGTTATTGAATAATTTAGGGCTAAGGTGTAGGGAAGATTTGCGGAGAGCTCCAGTCTGTTTGTGTTTATGTCTTTGTCTTGTGTCGTACTCAAATATGTCTAAGTCTGTTTGTATGATCGCTTTTGATCTTTTAAATATAATTGTTTCATATATATAAATTATGGTAAAGTTTTAAAGACCTGAAAACTGTGTGGCACAAATCTCGTTTATTCACGCCTGCCAGGTGCTTTTTGCTAGGAGAAAATTCTCAAGAAATAAGTCTGGAATCTAGAATCCCAAAAAACAATACATATCGAAGTATCGATTCAAAGAGGGAGGAGTATATTAATCTCAAGAGAAATACATTTTGGTACGCAGAAAATCTATTCAATAAAAAAGTTGCCTGGATAGTTTAGAGCAAAAAATTAGATATAAGGTTTCCACGAAAGATACCTGTCAAAAATCAATCCATATATTTACAGTGTGTCCTATTTGTTCCTTTATTAAAAGAACAGTAGGTGAGGGAACTGATCAAATATTGGTGAGTAATGTTTCTATTGGTCACATTAGTTAAAAACTGCCAACTTACCAAACACATGAGCTGACGCTGTAAAACAGCGGAAAACAGACTGCACTCTTGCACAAAGCGCAACAGTTGCGCACGCGCACATTTGAAAAAATGCTGAGAAGTAGGTAATGTACTCCGACAGTATATTTCACTCGGTGACTGGCATTAAACCAGTGATTAAAGTAGTGGAAAATTGAAGGCTGACGCTTCTCTTCCGTTGTTTACAACTCTGAGGCGATTTAACGTCCCATTGTCTGGCGTCAGCGCTTCTAGAGGCTGTGAATGGGTAGACCTGGGACCAGCGCCATAAATCAAGAATCTTCTGCCAGTAGCTGCAAGTGTTTCTACATAGGTCAAGGGCGCGTGTACGTTTTGTGTTGACATAAATTTAGTAACAGTTTCTTAATTAGGATATTAGCCTATGACAGGTAAAGTGTGATGTCAATGCCTTTGGGCCAAAGTAAAAGAGATGTTGGTATCACACAGCTACTACAGTGTTACAGATATTTTCTGATAATTTTATTTAAATGTATGATTTTAAAACTGTTAAATAAATATAAGTTATAGTTACAGCAGTATTGACCAGGCCATAGTTCTCGGCGTGTCGTTTGAGCATACGCATCAATGGATTTCTCTCTCCAATGGCAGTTGTACATTCATGTTACAAAATAAACATCTCAGACACAGTAACTAGAAAATACTTCCACCTGATTTAGTTAACAGTATTTAATTGAACAATCAAACCAGCTGATTTCACCCATATCACAGTCTACTGTGCAGTCTGGTCATGATACCTACCATATTTTCTAATTACCATGTTCTCAAATAGCACTTCAGTTTTTTTTTGTTTTCTTTTAAAAACATGTTTTCATAAATAAATGATTGTTTACATTTAATACAACATTTAATAAAAATGCAAAACTAGTGAACGTCACAAAACACTAGTGAACGTCACACAACACAAGTGAACGCCACACAACACAAGTGAACGTCACAAAACACTAGTGAACGTCACACAACACTAGTGAACGTCACACAACACAAGTGAACGTCACATAACACTAGTGAACGTCACACAATACAAGTGAACGTCACACAAAACAAATGTATCATAATACAAAAGTACAAAATATTATGGTGATCGATTTTAATTAATCACATTTACGATCCTCAGACCGGAGGGGTTCACAAAAGAATGAAAAGTGATGTATATTGTCATCACAAGGCTCATAAGGAATGAGGCTCTATGTGAATCCATCTAGTCTGAGGAAGGTAAACGTGATTGTTAACTAAAAACGATCACCATAATATTTTGTTATGTATTATTTATATATTCGGCACAGGTGGCGCAGTGCTGTAATCCAGCTACATGTGGACAAAGTGTTTGAGAGATTGTAGGCGATAGGTTGGATGCTCGGCCCTCTTAATACTGACATGGCGTCCGCTTGATGGTTGCTATCGACGTGGACACTACTAGAGAAGTCTGGGGTGTCCATGTTGGCTGGTAATCATTGTGCGAATGTTGTGTGGGGGAGTTAACTGAGGTGTATCAGGCTTGTCAATTAGATGAAAATCAGACCAGCACTACGTGGTTCGGATTCCACGTAAAGCTGTAGGTCCCTTAGTTGCTCTGGCTGTTGGGCTATTAATAAATTGCCCTTTCTGAGGAACAGTTGAACTCAGATAGTAACCAGACTACACTCATCCACACTCATCCTACACTCATATAACCAACCATTCATATTCGCCTTAAAATACCAACAACGTTGTGCTGGCGTCTCATATGTAAGAATGTAAGAATGATACGTTTGTGTTATGACGTTCACTTGTTGTGTTTATGTTTTGTATATTTAAGATAACAAAGCAATGTTTGTATTATTTAACATGTTCCGTGCGGGCTACATTTATCAATATAGAGCTGCTATAACACAGCTAGCGGTACACTTGGAAAAATGCACTACCCGCCCTTGAAATGTATTTATTCAGGATGAGGTTAGCCGTTGTCCAGAAACGTTGTGTTGCTCGTCGCTTGTTGGGACAGTTTTGGTGTATTTTGTTTTCGGATACCTCTATATTTGTGTGAGGGGTGCCTGTACTATGTGATAGTGTTTCGTACTCAGTCTGGGGGTGCACAATTATGTTCTCTTTTTGCATTGAACGTGTTAATTGATATAAATACGTGTGTATTTATATTATATATAAAATATAAATGAGCTGCCACAATTTTGATTTAACTTTCTATAAGAATTCATAATATACTGTATAGCCCCTGAACTGTAAATATTAAAAATATTTAGACATACCGGTCAACAGTTCTAAATGTGGTGAAGAATTTTTATTTTCTCACGACATATTTCGAGAGAGATATATATATATATATATATATATATATATATATATATATATATATATATATATATATATATATATATATATATATATATATATATATCATCTTCAGGTGTATATAAAAAAAACCATTTAGACAATTTTACAAAACTAAACACAACATTTCAATAACAAATAAAAAATTAAAATGTAGAAAGTTAAAATTTTAATATTTATTTATCAATTTAACATAACTGTATTGGTTGTTCTTTTAATTTTCTACATTTTAATATTTTTATTTAAATTTTTTTGTGGTCAGTTGTCTAAATGTTTTTTATATTCACCTGATGATGATATATTTATATCGAAACATGTCGTGAGAAAATAAAACTTCTCCAGCTCTTTTCGAACTGTTGATTGGTATATCTAAATATTTTTAACTTTCTATAAAAATTTTAATTTATGCTAGAGGGAAATTTAAACTAAAGTATTACATGCGTAGTGTTATAGTCCAGCTTTTTTTGTGTTCAGGTGTTTCCTACAGTGTTTTATGCCTTTGTCAACTATTGACTCCACCACAGAGAAACAAACAGAGGTTGCTGCCGTATAGCAGCAGCGAACGCCTCACTGACAGTTATGTGCATATTACAATAATGCATATCTGTATGAATCTGAATTAATATTTATTACATTTAACCATGAGAATCTGGAGAAAATAGAGGGAAGAGCTGACAAGGTGCTGGCTCTGCCATCCCATGGCAAACTGGAGAAATATGCTACTCACATTCAGCCAGCGACTATTGGATGCCACTTCTGTTTATTTTTATTCTCTATGACTCTACTTAATCATCATGATAGAATTTTCTTGAAAAAAAAAAAAAAAAAAAATAGCGTGCTCTGGTCAAAAGGTTCGTATTGATTTGAACTTTAATTAAGAGAATAAGAGTCTATCTGGTCAATATCGTCAACAAAACACATCGATACATTAATACGATACAAACAGATTTCCTCTATACTCACTATCAATGGGTAGTAAATGAGTTTTTTTCTGAAGATAAATTGATCTCAGTTAATTTAAAAATACCCTTGAATTAAGTCAATCCCTGCCATTAGTTTTAAAATAAGCAAAACAATGAGATAGTGGATCATATTCAACAAATGAACTTATCGTTTTTATTTTTATATTTTCCTGAAATATTATAAAGTAAAAATATAATATGTGAGTGCTCGAGGATTAAAATATAATATGTGGGTGCTCGAGGGTTAAAATATAATATGTGGGTGCTCGAGGGTTAAAATATTATATGTGGGTGCTCGAGGATTAAAATATAATATGTGGGTGCTTGAGGGTTAAAATATAATATGTGGGTGCTCGAGAATTAAAATGTAATATGTGGGTGCTCGAGAATTAAAATATAATATGTGGGTGCTCGAGGATTAAAATATAATATGTGGGTGCTCGAGGATTAAAATATAATATGTGGGTGCTCGAGGGTTAAAATATAATATGTGGGTGCTCGAGGATTAAAATATAATATGTGGGTGCTCGAGGGTTAAAATATAATATGTGGGTGCTCGAGGATTAAAATATAATATGTGGGTGCTCGAGGATTAAAATATAATATGTGGGTGCTCGAGGTATAAATATAATATGTGGGTGCTCGAGGATTAAAATATAATATGTGGGTGCTCGAGGGTTAAAATATAATATGTGGGTGCTCGAGGATTAAAATATAATATGTGGGTGCTCGAGGTATAAATATAATATGTGGGTGCTCGAGGATTAAAATATAATATGTGGGTGCTCGAGGGTTAAAATATAATATGTGGGTGCTCGAGGGTTAAAATATAATATGTGGGTGCTCGAGGATTAAAATATAATATGTGGGTGCTCGAGGGTTAAAATATAATATGTGGGTGCTCGAGGATTAAAATATAATATGTGGGTGCTCGAGGATTAAAATATAATATGTGGGTGCTCGAGGGTTAAAATATAATATGTGGGTGCTCGAGGGTTAAAATATAATATGTGGGTGCTCGAGGGTTAAAATATAATATGTGGGTGCTCGAGGGTTAAAATATAATATGTGGGTGCTCGAGGTATAAATATAATATGTGGGTGCTTGAGGGTTAAAATATAATATGTGGGTGCTCGAGGGTTAAAATCTGTACGTATTTATAAATTTGTCCATACGCGTATGTTTTAAATTGACGATGAGCGATTGTCAAAAGGTACCTTGCACTTACATGGAGTAAATAATCTTGTTTTTATTTTTTGACTTTGCACTAAGTATATAAACGATTGCCAAAACCTAACAAGGCTTGTGTAGCTGTAATGGTAGATGTGCCGTTAGGGATACACCAGTCTTAGAGTGTATGTAATAATAATAATAATTGTTTTATTGCGCGAGACATTTTACATATATTGCACTAGTCAACTAGCTGGTTAACATTTAACATTCACACACACACGCACGCACGCAAAGGCCACATTCATACATACAACAGTTGTTGCATTCACTCCTTCCTCATTTATTCACTTTTTCTGCTCTAGCCTCACTCGGGATAATTCTGTTGCGCAGTTTCCCAATTATACAACTCGTCAGAGTTGTAAAAAGCTCCTTTGATTAAAAATTTGTTCAGACAAGCTATAAATGCCATCGGCGTTGAGGTATTTAAATCGAGTTTGGCAGTCTGTTGACGAAAAGAACTGCTGTCTGTGAAGGCAATCGTTCATGAACCACCGTTCTATGTCTTCCAGTTCGGTAGTTCTCGCTGCTTCTTGTCTCATAGTAGTGTATATTACTACCTCTTACGAGGTCACACTTTTCTTTGAAAAAGAGACACGTTTCCAAAATATAAAGGCAGGGAAGTGACAACAATTTCAGACTTTTGAATGCTGGTCTACATGACTCTTTCTATTGTGGTTTCGCAACTATCCGGACTGCTTTCTTTTGTAAAACAAATATTATGAATAAGTTTGCGTTAGTTCAGCTTCCCCACAAGGGCAATACGCATGGAAGGTGTGGGTAGATCAGTCCATAATATACATTTTTCTTAACATAAAAATATATAGTATATTCTTTTATGTGCTGTTAAATATCCTACTCGAAGTTAATGTTTCGAGAGCTGTTTGCTGGGTAATACCCAACACAGTTGTGTCCGAATAAATGAGTTAACTTTATCTATTGTTGGCCATATTCGATATTTTTTTTACCCATTCATTGGTAGCGTAGTTTGCTAAAGCTCAGCTTCATAAGCTAAATGTTCTAAGTTCGACCTCACTCAGAGTTCACACCTGATAATAACCGGCTGTCCATCTGTCATTAGGCTATTAATTAATGCCACTTTGTAATAGTGGTTGGCTTAATTTGTAACAAGAAGTACATCCTTTATCTACACGCATCACACTCATTCGACAATCGACATCCATATTCGCCCATATCTTGACGATCGGTGTCTATACATACTTGTACAATAGTTACCATACCATTCTGAATATGACAGACTCTTAAGTGATTATTAAATTTAAATGGTAAGTAATTAATCTAGCATATAAAAACCACGACTTGTTGTCAAACTGGAATATTGTAATGTGTGGGAAACAGGTCATAGTGACCGGTAACATTTATAGGCTTCAGTGTAACAGGTATTATGGCAGCTTGTTCTCTGTTTCTAGAATAATTTGTTTTTGTCATAGACACTTATTAATCAGAGTCTGCATATAATAGGTTTACTATTTATCATCAAACCTTTTTAGACCTATTGGAAATACAAATATTTGCTATTTCAATTTATAGTGAGTACAGGCCTACACTGAACAAATAGTTGGAAAATCAAATTTAAGAAACATCAGCAAAAAGTAATAAACTTCATAGTTTGGAAAGATTATGTGGTTAGTTTTATTCAATGCTACACGTCAATATTGAATAAAACATTCAAAATTTATATACAACATCCTCTGTTAACCAGCCAGACTACTAGACTGTAACATAAACCTATTATCTTTCCATCCTTCCTTTTGTAGTAGTCTTTATTAAGCCGACCGGCACTAAGGCGCAGTGCTGTGATCCAACTATTGGGGGATAAAGTGTTATGGAGATTGTAGGCAATAGGTTGTAACCTCGGCCTCTTAATAATAACACGGTGTCCACTCAATGGTTGCCATCGACTTGGACACCATTAGAGCAGTTTGGGATGCACATATTGGGTGTTTGTAAGGGTTCGGATGTTGGGAAGGGAAGAGGAGTGAGTATAATGCTTATCAAATAACTCAAAATCAGACAAATATCATGTGGTTCAGATTCCAAGTAAATCTGTACGTCCATTAGTTGCCCTCGCTATTGGGCTACTATTCTCTGTATACACTAACTTTGACGATGGACCGCTGCCTACCTGCGACCAGCCCGCTCGTCCTTTGAACACTCACCCCCTCGCAAAGCTGTTTATGATCCGTTACCTCTGTTTTTTTTTTAACTTAACAGTTTTTTTTAACTTTTTTGTGAGGCTCGGAATTTTTAACTTATTAAAGTATTCCTGAAAAGTATAGAAAAATAAGAACAATAATACCAAACACGATAATATTAACTATAAAAACGATTTAAGCAACTTTATAATTAGCTAAGACTCCACCTTTTAATTTCTATATTAGGACATTAATATAGGACCATTATACACAGTTTTTTCGAATTTTTTATGTTTTAAACAATAGGTAAAATCACATGTATATTCAGCTGTGAATATATATCCTATCGATGGTTTGTATAAGCAGAAAATTATTTACTCTTTGTGTACAGGACAAAGGAAAGTATTTATTCTAGTTAATATCTTATTGAATCAATATTTTTTTATGCGTACATATGTTGGTATCCTTGAACTGGCATTACACCTCAAGCACTTTAATACTACTCACTGTTGGAAGGATCTCAGTATCTCAATATGTGTAAGAATAACGATAAATTTGAAACGATTTTATAAAATATCAGTTACATACTAACTATTACAAATATGTTTTTGTAACGGTTTGGAATGTTATACAATTGAATGAATTTTGTATTTTGTGAAGTGGTGGAGACAGAAAATGATTATTATTACTGGCGTAATTCCCGTTAAGAAGAAGATGACAAACAGAATGAATAATTTCTTTTTGTCGTCTTTCTTGTCGGTGCAAAACTATTGCATGCGATGCGGGAAACTTTTTAAATCATTTCGGTTGGTATTGTTTTGATTTGCTTTGCTTTATTATGTCCATCTAATTACTTATTCTATTTATGAAAATGTTCTATTCTGTGATTTATGTTTCTTTCACGTATTTTACAGATTAGCTACGCCCCTTGCATCTGAGAGTCATGCACTGGCCCGTACTCAACGTGTTAACCTCTCTGTAGCAATGACTACATTTACTCATCTACACTCATCACTCATTCAAAATCCAGATTCGCCCATATCTTGACGATCAGTGTTAATAAATAAAATTTTATTAGACAGTATCAATAAACCTTTCGGTTGTAACAAATCTTCCGAGCTTCAACAATGATCTTCTTAGCAAACAAAACAATAGAGAAGTAAGCATCGTCAACAGTGATATGGACCCACCCCCTCGCCCATACACATTTTTATTTATTTATTCATAAGACTACCTGCGGGCGGGTGGATCAATACCACTGTACGTGTATGGGTGGGTAGGTGGGTCAATACCACCGTACGTGTATGGGTGGTCGGGTGGGTCAATACCACTGTACATGTATGGGTGGGCAGGTGGGTCAATACCACCTTACGTGTAAACTATGGGTGGGTAGGTGGGTCAATACCACCGTACGTGTATGGGTGGTCGGGTGGGTAAATACCACTGTACGTGTATGGGTGGGTGGGTGGGTCAATACCACTGTATGTGTATGGGTGGTCGGGTGGGTCATTACCACTGTACGTGTATGGGTGGTCGGGTGGGTCATTACCACTGTACGTGTATGGGTGGTCGGGTGGGTCATTACCACTGTACGTGTATGGGTGGGCGGGTGGGTCATTACCACTGTACGTGTATGGGTGGTCGGGTGGGTCATTACCACTGTACGTGTATGGGTGGTCGGGTGGGTCATTACCACTGTATGTGTATGGGTGGTCGGGTGGGTCATTACCACTGTACGTGTATGGGTGGTCGGGTGGGTCATTACCACTGTACGTGTATGGGTGGTCGGGTGGGTCATTACCACTGTAAGTGTATGGGTGGGCGGGTGGGTCATTACCACTGTACGTGTATGGGTGGGCGGGTGGGTCAATACCACTGTACGTGTATGGGTGGGTGGTAGGTGGGTCAATACCACCGTACGTGTTGGGTGGTCGGGTGGGTCAATACCACTGTACGTGTATGGGCGGGCAAGTGGGTCAACACCACTGTGCGTGTGTGGGCGTGCGCATTCTGATAAAATTACAGAGATTTTCTTTCATTTCGCTTACTCAGGTAGTTGAACTTTTGAGTGAGGTTATGCAGTTTCGGCCCATTATTTATTTATTTTTCAGTCTGTTTTCTTTTAGACTTTTCCTATGTCCGAAGACTTTCATCTTTCTTGTTGTAAGCCATCATGTTTTAGAACTTTTCTTTGTAAGTCTGCAGTCTTTACAAAACTGTTTGTTTCGATCCCAAAAAGTTTTTAATTCTTTTTTTTCTTTTCTGATATCCTTTAATTCACTATTTCAATGTTCTTGTTCAGAGTCAATGTATCACTCACGTGTAAAATGACAGGTTTATGATTGATAACATGTACGTTAGGTTAGATTTGTCCCATTCTATTAGACCCGCCCACACACGTACCGGTATAATTGTTGTGACCATCAAACCCACCTATACATGTACAATAGACTTATTTGTTTCTTGACACGGATTTTGCTATATAAATTCTGAACCATTTTATTATTATTATTACTAATATTTAATAATTATTCGGAGAGGGTGAATATAGTATTGTAACAAAAAACACTCATCTTGCACTTCTGCTGCTTAAATTTTCGAAATCTGATACAGTCAAATCAGAATGATGAAACGTTACAAAGAGGAATAAGCAATGTTTACAAATTTGTGACGGGGTGTGTAAAAAGACCATTCAGAGTTTTTTTGACTTCTCCTTCCTATTTAATTTTTTTCTCGAATTTCAATCACAATCCTGTAATGAAGTGAACTTAACTCAGTACTAATTGGCCAACATGAATAGACATGGGTATGACTACTTTATCTAACTGTAACACCGGCCTCTCAAGGCGTGTCTGTGGGGTCTTAGGGGGGGAGGGGTGTTAAGATATGGAGTAGGCAAAAGTGAAAGTCCTTGTACACACTCGACCCGTCTGTCGTGATCGACCACACCTACATGGTCCGGTTGTCGGTCGTAACCTCAACTGGGTGCCAGTGAGGGTGGACATGTTTCAAGCTCCAGATGGTAAGCCAGGGATTGCGAACAGATCTGAGAAAAAATAAACTTAAATCATTATTTTGTATACATGAGAGACTGCAATGTGGAAACAAATGACTTTCAGTTACTTAAATAAAAGTCTATATATTTGATCTTCGAACATACGGATTAACGGAGCCGTTTCACCAAACAAAAAACGCAACAAAAAATCACTTTCTATTTCAAGAATTCGGTCCGTAATAATTAAGATTATTCTTATATAAGACGCCGACATAACTTTGTGCGTACTTTAAAGTGAATATGAATGATTACATTAATATGTATGACTGTGGATGATCTGTATCGTCTGATTACTAACTAAAGTCAACAGTTCTTTAGAAAGAGTCATTTATTAATAGCACAACAGCCAGGGCTACGAAGAGACCTACATTTTTACATGGAATCAGAACCACGTAGTATAGGCACGATTTTCAGCAAATAGCACGTCTGATAGGTCTACTATATATTTCCATATAAATCAATGATCGTATTGCTACACTTCAAGTGTCATTTTTTACGTGAAGAGTTATTCAAGTTGGTTTTTTAAAACTAACTGTGCATATTTATACCTTTTTTCACAGTTAAAGATATGAAAATTAAAATGTTATTCTTGATGATTTTAGATTACAAGTCTCATAATATCAGTTTGTGAACCATTAGATAGGCCCTCTAATAATTGGACAGTGTACTTTTAGCCTGTAATAATCTTGAAGTTGCGGTCCTAACCACCAACTTTTTTATTTATTTATTTATTTTTATTTACTTATTTATTCATAAGACGCTGATCGTCAAGATATGGGCGAATATGGATTTCGAATGAGTGTGATGAGTGTAGATGAGCGAATGTGTCATTGTTACAAACTAAGGCCGACTATTCCTTAGAAAGTGTCATTAATTAATAGCCCAATGACAAATTAACATCCGGTGGTTATCAGCTGATCCTTCTCAAAATATATTGACTCTGATTGGGATCGCACTGAGAACCTTTAGCACATGAAGCTGGGATTGAACCAACTACGCTACCGACCAATTTTGTTGGTATATACCCACTCACCCACACACGTACAGTGGTATTAAATAATAAAGATCCACTAACTCATTTTAATAATAAATACGAACCATGCAGTTAAAATATAACAGCATGTTATAGCCCCCAGACGGTATGTAACCAAAGGGTACTATAGGGATGTCGACTCACCAGCAATGGCTTGGCAATTTGGAGAACGACCAATATAAAGCCAAAAATATGTAACAGTTTTTTAAGAAACACACTACACAGGATTATTTAAAGCCATAGTTGCAGTACAATGATCAATACAACTCGCTGCGCTGTGTTTCATTGCGCAATGTGAGTGATGTAAGAACTACCCACCCTACGCAAGGACATGGGTATGTGAATCTGATACAATATATAATTTAGTAATCTATGAAATCCGCTTAAATTCTGGGGCTCACACCTAAGAAACATTCTCTCAGACATGCTGCCAGAAACACTGAACTTATTTATCACTAAGGCTATTTTTGCTACTAGTATATTGATTTTACCATTCATGTATTAACGAATTGCTCGTTAATATATAAGTATTATATATTATTATTTCATAAATACATAATATTATGACATTTATTATTATATATTCCATCCGATTAAAGGAATATAACACAACGACATAAAAAAATTGTCTTATAGATGAAATGTATACTTCTTAGTTATGATTTTATTTTACAGTTTCAGCAATAAAAGTTCCATATAAAACGGTGGTCTGCCAATGTCACAATGTGTGTCACTATTCATTAACCAAAACTCACGGTGTTTTAATGTTTAGTAACTCAGGACTAATCTTAGTTTTAATGTTTAGTAACTCAGGACTAATCTTAGTTTTAATGTTTAGTAACTCAGGACTAATCTTAGTTTTAATGTTTAGTAACTCAGGACTAATCTTAGTTTTAATGTTTAGTAACTCAGGACTAATCTTAGTTTTAAAGTTTAGTAACTCAGGACTAATCTTAGTTTTAATGTTTAGTAACTCAGGACTAATCTTAGTTTTAATGTTTAGTAACTCAGGACTAATCTTAGTTTTA
This sequence comes from Stictocephala bisonia, assembly GCA_035578905.1. Lineage (NCBI taxonomy): Eukaryota > Metazoa > Arthropoda > Insecta > Hemiptera > Membracidae > Stictocephala > Stictocephala bisonia. The sequence continues at coordinate 760,371 of JAQJVL010000364.1, read as the reverse complement.
ATGTTTAGTAACTCAGGACTAATCTTAGTTTTAATGTTTAGTAACTCAGGACTAATCTTAGTTTTAAAGTTTAGTAACTCAGGACTAATCTTAGTTTTAAAGTTTAGTAACTCAGGACTAATCTTAGTTTTAATGTTTAGTAACTCAGGACTAATCTTAGTTTTAATGTTAGTAACTCAGGACTAATCTTAGTTTTAAAGTTTAGTAACTCAGGACTAATCTTAGTTTTAATGTTTAGTAACTCAGGACTAATCTTAGTTTTAATGTTTAGTAACTCAGGACTAATCTTAGTTTTAATGTTTAGTAACCCAGGACTAATCTTAGTTTTAATGTTTAGTAACTCAGGACTAATCTTAGTTTTATACCATTTGAGTGTTATTTTATAAATTTAACAATATCAATAGATAAACTTGACGACGTATAGTGAGTAAAAGACAGTAGTTAAGTTGTTCAATAATTATATCCGTCCATTTATCGACGTCAAAAAACAAGGATTAGTGTATATATTCATAAAAAAGACCGACAGGAAGTACTGATTTCATATAAATTACAATGTTATTTAATTAAAAACTGATTAATACAAAGAAAATAATAGTATCTGTTTTAATTGGTTACGTATTATATTGAAAAAAAAAAAAAAAAACATAATTTGGTGCCTCTTATAAAAATATAATGGTGTTAAAAAAATAACACTCTTGGTTTAGACATGTTGTCAGTGAACTGTGAGATTAATAGGGCCTACTACAGGCTTTTACTGCTGTTTTTGCCTATGACAAATGAGACAAGTGTTATGTAATTGTTGGCAATTTATACTGAAAAACTTTAAACCTTTACAAGTGAATAAAGCCCTACCATTTTATGAACTTCCTACACACAATTTTTGTTGTCGCTCGGTTAAAACATTGTACTGTGAAACGAACAAAATAGCGGCGACCTCCCTATATTCAGTTACTTGCTAAAAATCTAAATAGTCATGTGATCATGAGTATAGAAAACTGACAATTTTTCATGATTAGTTTGTTTTATAGTTGTAATGATTTTTAGTTATCTCTTTACTAAAAGCAACGATTGATATATGAATATAATTAATGATTTTATTGCATTTTTGTGCTTTTCTATATCGGCATGCACAAGCATGTGAGTATGTTTTAAAACACGTGTGTTTTAACAGTGTTTGATCAAAATTAATTTTCGAAATTTTTCTATTAAGTTTGTTAATCTTCTTATAAATAATAAATGTTTTGGGAAAATAAAAAAAATCTTTATGGAGGAAGGGCTACCTAAAGTGCCTAATTTGGTCTTTCTAGAAGCATAACTCGTTAAGAAAATGTGCACAAGGCCTACGTTTTATTAAAATTACAAGAATGTCAGTTTCAATTTACATACTTAGGCATAAAGTGATACTTTTTATGCTTTTATTTTAAAGTGTAACCAATTATTTTTTTCTATAAATGACATCTTATAAATTAATTTTGATTTGAAATTTGTATACTTATCTTTCGCTGAAAGGGTAGATTAATAGTGTATGAAACTTCATTGCTATAGTATACTATAAATGAAGGAGTTATGTACTTTTAAATAATCTGCAGGGTGGGGGAGGTGGGGAAAGTGAGGGAGAGAGAGGGGAGTCAACACGTTGTGTGTGTATTAGTGAGGCAGGTTCTATGTTACTCCTAGGGACAATTTTAACGGACTCTGGAACTTAATTTCTTTGATAAATCAACTGAGAGTATGGATGAGGATGTTAATGTACATGAGGTAGTTTGTTTGTTTGTTTTTCTCTTAATAACAGCCAACCATACCATAAAAAATGGAGATACCTGTATGTTTTTATTTTTAATGTCCATTCAAAAATGGTGATAGTAAAAAGGGAAACACCATACCATTTTGTGTAGTGCTAATAGGTTGTATTGTTGTTGTGTAGGTAGGACGTATAATGTCAAAATATGTGGAAAGATCACCAGCCCTTCATTACATGAGTTGCTGTGGTATGTTGGCCATATAGTATTGAACATGTAAAAGCACTTTACGTGCTTTTCATGTGGGGTTTCACATACCTTACACTGTAGGATATAGTCATGGATAATTAATCATTACTGTATGATAGCGTGTTACATTTGATATTATATGACTTGTAGAGCGAAACCGATTGGTGAGATATTCACATGTGAATGACAATAAGAAAGGAAGATAATTGGTAATCTAACCCAATGTGGAAATAAGCAATAATATGACACACAACCTCAAATTTCTCAGGATCGAATATGCTAATTAATTACGGTCTATGTAAAATTTGAAACCTGGAAACTGGGTTTCCTTACGCAAACATAGTGTATGTTATGGCTGAGTTGAAATACATTATGTTTACAAGTTATTACATTGTAAATGTATTATTTACAACAGATTTCACGAACTTTCTAGTCATGTTGACTGCCTCTGTAGAACTTAATTGGAAAGTAGTGTAATACTTGGGAAAGTTAATTATCTTCTAACATAATTAAAGTAACAAGATATGTAAGATTGAAATTAACTGATTATAGGTGAAAAAGCTAAGTTAATTAAAATTAGTTCGATTAAAATAAAAACTAAGTTTATAAAACTTAAATGCACAAGGTGTATAATATATTTTTGTAATAATTCGATTATGAACTAATAATTCTTAGTGTAATACAAATTTTAATTATAATACAAAATGTTTCTAATTATAAAAAGAATTCAATTTGGTTCTTGTCACTGTTAATTGGTAACAAAAACTCTGTGGACTTTGTGACAGTAGATCACTTTACATTTTATAATCAATGAATATATAATCATGACTTTTGGATATTTATCCAAATATAGATCGCAGCTTTATAGTTAACAAATCGTAGTTGACAACAAACCATACGATACATATATATACTGGACAATGTTGTGTTCTGAAACATGGCAGTCTTAATTAATTGTGAATTGAAATTTAAACGTGTTATGGCTTATTCAAACTCGAAAATATTGCTTAAAGATTTTAAACTATCCATAA
>JAQJVL010000364.1:652352-752352 GCA_035578905.1 Stictocephala bisonia | reverse complement strand
GGAGGGTGGGTGGTTCAATACCACTGTACGTGTATGGGAGGGTAGGTGGGTCAATACCACTGTACGTGTATGGGTGGATGTGTGGGTAAATGCCACTGTACGTGTATGGGTGGGTGGGTGCGTCAATACCACTGTACGTGTATGGGGGGGGGGTCGCTACCACTGTACGTGTATGGGTGGGTGGGTTGGTCACTACCACTGTAAGTGTATGGGTACCATGTTAGTCAGTACCACTGTACGTGTATGGGCTGGCGGGTGGGTCAGTAGCATTGTATGAGTGTATCACTGTACGTGTGTGAGCGGGCGGGTGGGTCAGTACCATTGTACGTGTGTGGCCATCTCTCTCTCTCTCTCTCTCTCTCTCTCTCTCTCTCTCTCTCTCTCTCTCTCTCTCTCTCTCTCTCTCTCTCTCTCTCTCTCTCTCTCTCTCTCTCTCTCTCTCTCTCTCTCTCTCTCTCTCTCTCTCTCTCTCTCTCTCTCTCTCTCTCTTGCTCTCTCCCTCCCTCCCTCCCTCCCACCCTCCCTCCCTCCCTCCCTCTCCCTCTCCCTCCCCCTCCCCTTCTCCCTCCCTCCCCCTATCCTTCCCCCTCCTTACTAATAAGGTAAATAAATAAACTGTATACGAACTGGCAAACACACAAAATAGTCAAAGTTAAATGGTCAACAAGAAAGTTGTGAATAATTGAGTAGATGCATATTCATTGTAAAATGATTAGTAATGAATCAAACTAGACTTGTCTATAGGGGAGGAACGGGGGAACCCATCAAGGATCGTGTATGTGGGGCAGGTGGGAAGACTCGAGAAAAGCTGTGTATGTGAGGTGGTAGAGAGCCCCGGGAGGAGTCATGGTACACACTGACAAGCGTACTTTACCTTAGGTGTGTAAATGAATGTCTCCATAGCATGTCAAATCACCAGATTGTCATTTATAGCTGTACTGACGTTAAAAATTTCTCTGATATTTTATAAGCAATTACAGTACAATTCTCCCTGTTCTTTCCTTTCATGTATATGTATTTATGATTTCCATTACAAACGAACCAGATCTGTCAATCCTGTAGAATTAGTTTAAATATGTTCTTGGTTAGTTAGTACTTGAGCAAGTCGTGGGCATGTATAATAAAAACATGTCGAAACCTTGGACAAGTTTTTAATGCAACATAATGGAAAACTAATATCTTGCACCATTAATTTGATCAACAAACGATGTTTGGAATTGACACACACTCTATTCATAAGATTGGTTATTTATATACAAATGTATTACAGCACGATCTAGAAATTACAGTTATTGTTGTCGCGATCAAGATCGAATATGTTATATGTTTGGGTTGACGTATTAGACTTAGGGATACATTATGATTTATGAATTTGTGTTACAAATAATATCGAACTAGTTCTTGGCAATCCTTTATTATATTGGATACTAGAATATTTACGTTTTATAAACAAGTTACTTTCAGGCAAAATATTGTGGATATTAAAGTCGATAAGTTTTACGCTCAGCCCACTTCCTAACAATGGTTGCCATAGACGTGGATCTAAAGAATTCTATATGTCCGTGTTTTGTGATAATCACAGTATGGATATTGTGTAGGGAAGACAGCCGAGAATGTGGCTTGACATTAGCTGATAATTAGACGTGGTTCAAATTCCACATAAAGTTGAAGTTCCTTTAGTTTCCTGCTATTAGGCTATTAATTAGTCTCTGTAAGGAACAGTCGACCTTAGTATCAATGACAACACTAGTTCATCTAAAATCATCACACTTATTCTCTCCTTGCATTCTCACATTTATTCACAATTGGCCTCATATAAAAAGGCCTCATTTTTTCAGGCTTTACATATTATGTTGCATAGCATTTTTATTTCAAAGCTAATTTCTTCAACTTTATTTTCATTAATTCAATAGTCTTACATTTAGAGAAATCTCGAAAGGCACTTAATTTCTCGTTAATTTAACAACTTAATCTTAATACTAGCAAAACGTCCTACTTGTGGACATTTGCAATCCCTTTCATCGTGAATGTGACGTAACCTTTGTTTGAGGTGGTAGGAGGGCGGGGTTGCTGGGTGGGAGGGTTTGTTCTATTGGGTGGGTGCCTCACTCCACAGTCAGTCTGTGTGCGGCGTTCTCTCCCACGTGACCTGGATTACCGCTCGCTCAGGTTGGTAACGTTTACAGCATGCTTGCTTTATCATTTATTTGTTATATGTATAAAAGTGAAACAATTATTTTGTTCTCGTTTAATAGTTTTATATTAGACCAATTCTAATTTTCCCCTTCAATTTTTCTTATTTTACGGATTTTTAAGTTTTATCACGGACTTTTACGGAGCTAATAGTGCAATTTAATTAAATTAACATGTTGATGATTTCATGAACTGTGTGATAGGTCTTTCCAATAATTTGGTGTTATCTTCTTTTTAGGGGTTGCCATATGTTAGAATGGTTTTGTATATTTACATATTACTATCCGGCGTGCAAATTCTTTAGTTATTAATTTTCAATGTTTTATTTTTGTCAATAGTATTGTTGAATGTTCCTAAACAATTGGTACTGTAATATATTTTTATATACACATGTAATAAAGTATCTTAGATCTGTTTTGAATTTATTTGAATATTTGCATGGGATTGGAATGTTATATGAGTAAAATACATATTAAGTTCCAGGTACAGTATTTTTAAAATGAAAACATTTTTGGCAACTTTATGTTCACCTATATTATGCCGTATCTTTTACCATATAAATTTTAGCCCGGATAGATCCTTGTCTACTTTTTTTTGAATACACGGGTGGCTTGTTGTAGGTGGAATTTGAACCACAGAAACGCTTACTAAAAATAGTAAAAAGAAAACATATTTAGAAATCAATTAAAAATATTTTCGTTGTAGTTATATACGCTTAACACGTTTTTGAAAATCTCATATCTATGGAAATCGATCGATATAATATAGTACACTTTTGTACTTACTGTGTATTATTGTAGGGAACATGTTTTGTGAAACATTTTACTTATTTTATAAAAATGATTGACTTACCTACATTTGCCAACACAACTGCCCTTTTAGGTTAACTATCTTGACATTTCCTTCAATTACAATACAAACTATCTGTATCTTATTTAATAAACTGTATCATAGAATTCAAATTTCCTCCTATGGGAGTGACCAGAATAAACAATTGAAACTCCCCTAGTTGGTTAATTAAACATTCTGGGTTTAAATTTATAATGCTTCATACTAAGCTTCTTATATTTCTATTATTATTCCAAGAAATACATTTTATTAACCTACGCTGGTTTAACTGAGAAACCTATTTTAAAAAGAAAGAGTTGTTTGATTTTTCGACGATACCAGTATGACAACATTACAATACGACTATCCAATAATTCAAAAATATGTCTTTTGGTTTTTAATAATTCGTTCGAGCTTTTTTTTGTCTAACTAACAACCAGTTTCATCAGTTATTCACTTTGTTAAGTTGTACTACTTTCCATGTTGGATAGCACACAAAAAGAGCTAACAAATAAAATGTTAAATGCACTTTAAATATCATGTATGTATATATAATTTGCATTTAATACATGTATACCTGGACGGTGTTATCAAGGTCCAAGCATTTATGGACAAACAACTAGCAATTTTGTCAGGTAGCAACGAATCTGTAGTGAATGATAGTTTTAATTAATCAGTAAATAATTCGTAAAGGTAATAACCTTGTAACAATGTTTAATCCTTTATTTTGTAATTTATTTATGTACATAGCGAAGCAAGGGCTGTCAGATCTTACTACAGTAACTTTGTAGTTCTTACAAAATATTTATTTTACAACAGCTTTCCCGATCCAGTGATGAGTGTCAGGAATTCCCGGTGACGTCACCAATTTGGCCAAGACGTACTGCGTAAATCCTGTGGTGTCGTATCAGTGTGTGTGTGTTTGTTATATACTGTTGTTGATCACGAATGTCTTACCCACTTACTCTAATACCCACAGATCCTGACAATACTCCACGACCCACACACCCTTCCCTTTTGCCTCTTCACACCGCACACTTCCTTCCATCTCGACTCTTTAACGACACACGCACACTTTCCTCTTGAATTTTCACGCCCTTCGCACCATTCCCTCTTAATTCTTCACTTTACTCACTTCCGCCCCCTCCCTCTTGACGCTTCACAACCCACGCACTCTTCCTTTTTATCTCTTCATGACCCACGCACCTTTCCCCCCTTTACTCTTCACTTCACTCACTTCATCCCCCTCTTGACCCTCTTACGACCCACGCACACTTCCCTCTTGACTCTTCACAATCCACGCACTGTTCCTTTTTGACTCTTCACGACCTACGCACTCTTCCTTCTTGCCTCATCATGACCCACGCAACCTTCCTTCTTGCCTCTTCACGACTCACGCACCTTTCCCCCTTGACTCTTCATGACCCACGCACCCTTCCCCTCTTGACTCTTACGCCGTTTATAGTTATGGGCTATTTTATTTTTCATTAAATCTGCTATATCCCTTATGTTTCATGCTCCAAATAAAATTTATGCTTTATAACTCAATGAAGCTAAATGTAGCGTAATTTGAAATAACAATTAAGACAGTAATTATTTTTGTATGGATAATGAATCTGGAGCTTCCTACTTGGTCTTATGGAAGCTTAAAAATTCTTCGATAAATAAATTTCAATTAGTTAGGATGATTAGATTTGGAATAGGAGTAATAAATGTCCAATAAAAAAAATTCCTCTTCATAACATCACAATATCGGATCAAAATATGTCTGATGAATCTTTTCTAAGGGGGCATTACGTGAAAAATTTGAAACTGTAACCAATAAAATTTCCAGAAGATTTATTTAATTTCCATTTAAAAATCCCTCCTAACTTGGAAATTACTTATTTGATTTAAATTTTAGGAGAAAATTTATACCAAACGAGTCAAAAGTCCAAATCTGCTCATTTTAACTGTTCTAAGTATATTCATATTTTTGAAGAAATCTTGAATACAATCGTAAGAAATTCCACACACAACGATGTATTATACTTCTTATTAATGAATAGAAACGCCAGATAAAAAATAAGACCGTTTCAGAAATTACAAATTCAGGTGGTGGATCTTTACAAAAGGACCACTTCGTTGAGTTTTAGAATGTTATCTAATTATTATCTTAAGTTAATTGTATAAAGCACATTTTAGTGTTAATTAGTTGAGGTGTAAATATTATATAAGAATAAGCTTTGTTACAGATCTAATTAATTACCATGACACAATTAATTAATTAGTCGGGTTTCAGACGAGAAGGAGCTTTAATTAATCAGGTTCCTTTTTAAGACAATAATGACAGAGACAAAACTGTCGTTATTTCCTTAGAAACTCACAATCGCATCAACTAGGCTATATAAGGCATTATAAATTGCAAACAACTGTACTTACCTTAAGAGGAGCTGTAATTTTGTTTGGGTGTAAATTTCTTTAATGTTTTACAAGGACAATGTACATAGACTTTATGATATTAATAAAAATGTATGCACCCATTCACATACTCCATCACTACAGTATGTGTGTGAGTGAGGGGGTGGGGGGATGAAACATTATCACTTTATACGTGAGTAGATCAACAACGCTCATACGTGTCTGGGTGGATAGGTGGGTAAACACAGTATATTTTTTATATTTCCACACTATTCAAGAATAAAGTCTCTTTTCAGCGTTTTAGCGAACAAGTTACATTATACTTTTACTGTTCATTAGAAACACCAATTATTTTCATTTCAGGGTTAGGAAATCTTCTATGTGTAAAGAGGCGTTTCCTAATAAAAACAACTGGCATTTTTCTCAGACTCACATTTTCTTAATGATTCTGTCTGAAGGTCGGTGTTTGAGCGATATACGGACAGATAGTGACCCCTTGCAACATTTGGCTCGGCTCCCACCCACACAATACGCCATTACTCCAATTCTCACGTAACAGAATGGCCAATACTGTATCCCAGAATTGACACTCGATCAATCTGCTGATTTGTATACGTCAGTTAATATTCGTTTGTAATAGGTTGCCAGTTACGAAAGTGGGCCCGAATAATTAACGAGGATATTTTGATTGATCTTACTGAAGCTGGTGTGGTGGCTTACTGACTCTTAAAGACCCACGCACACTTCCCTCTTGACTCTTCCCGACCCACGCAGCATCCCCTCTTGACTCTTCACGACCCTCGCACACCTCCATCTTGACTCTTCACAACCCACGTACACCTCCCTTTTGACTCTTCACTACCTACGCACCTCTCTCTTCTTGACCCTTCACTAACCACACACCCTTCCCTCTTGACTCTTTTCACTCCACGCACCTTTCCCCTTTGAGTCTTCGCGCCCCACGCACCCTTTTCTCTCCCGATTATTCACTGGCTTTGGACCCGCACTTATCAGGGCAACTAAGGGACCTGCAGCTTTATGTGGAGTCCGAACCACGTAGTATTGTCTGATTTTCAGCTAACAGACAAGTCTGATATTCCGTTCTATCCCCTAAGATAATAGTTAATAGCAACATCCGATCACTGACTACCATCCAACATGGACAACCCAGACTTCTCTAGTTATGTCCACGCCGATAGCAGCCATTGAGCGAACGCTATGTCAGTATTAGAGAATATATCGCTTACAATATCCACAACACAGTCCCCAAGTAGCTGGGTGAAAGCACTGCGCCACTAGTGATGACTTAGTAGTAAATTGTTTAGTGATTTTTTTTTTTTTTTTGCTATACGAACTAAAAGTGATTAGATAAGAAGTTCTCATTTCAAACGATAATAAGTAAAGCTTTTGTTCTTCTTTTCTTTAACCTTTATATTTTAGTACCCATAAGAGAGAAACTATTCAGAGGTATGAAGTCTTCAGCTCTGACTAATACTAGTTAGTGTGGGCTTAAACAGGACATCTTGCAGCTGACCTGTCAGGTGTGGCTTGTGTGTTGGGGTTGGGTATTTTTCAGTATTTTTGGCTCTAAACCGGCAATAAATTTGAATTGGTAGATACATTGTTTGTATTACACTAAAAATTATACGAAGAAAGTCATTAGTAAAACTATTCCTAATTAATTATCTAATTGAATAACGTACTTTACATAACCATTAATCCCACCCCTTCCGCCTCTAAATAGGTAAACTAACTAAATAAAAAGGCGGGTCTAGCATCATATGAACAGTATCTTTAACTAGAAGAGTCGAAATCTTAAATAATCATCTATTCATAATCAAGCAATATATTCTAGTAAGTCAATATTTCCCCGAAATTCATAACCAGAACAATATGTCTTCATTAAATAACTCAATATTTTGTTAGGGAGAGCTAGGGTGGTCAGACCTCGTAGTGACTTCCGGTCAGCACGAGTATATTCTACTTAAGACAAATGTAGATTGGTCCAATCTATGTGTATTTATTGGTTAAATCAAGAAATGTTTCTCAAGTCAGACAACACTCTACTGGTAGTCTGTTCTCTAATCAATTAGTTTTAAACAGTTTAAATATTTAAAATTCTCTAATAAATGCTGATTGCTTAGTTTTTTCAATTAATTAGCTTTAATTTTAATCAGCTTATATTAAATAGGACAATTTTAAGCACGAGTACCTGAAACATTAAAATTCAAGTAAAAGTGTGCCAATTAATCAACATATCTTACCTAATAACCCATAACATTCTATATAAAATATATATTTATCGGGAAAAATAATTAGAAAACGGTTTATATCTTCATCCTCCCTTAAATGAAATACAGTTTTACTATCCAACCCCTCAATCACCCGGGTTAGGTTAGGTTAGGTTAGTTTAGTGAGAGGAACTAGGATTGTAATCTACCGACCGTAAATGTAAACCATAAATAATTCCCGCCAATTTACTGGTGTGATTGCCAAGGACACGACAATAGACCTTTTACCGACTGACTGACTGCGCGCCTTCTCTGCCACGGGTGGTAAATCGTAATTTCCACGCTCACAATGATCTACGGTTTTATTAGGGTGCAGGCTGGACCTAATTTTTACCACAAAATGGACTAATATACAACCTGAAATACACAGAATTATCATACAAAATAACATATATTTTTGCAGGTAAAAACTCATTATACTTATAATTAACGTTTAAAGCCGTGTTTTTTTACGAATTTCTAAAGATACGAGAGTTTATGCGTTCGTTTGCTTGGTGTCTTTGGGCCTTCGTTGGGTTTATGCCTTCGCCACAATGACTCTTCCATGGATGCAAGAATCAGCGTTACCCTTCCAGGGCAGTGTTCCCAAACTGTGAGGCGCACCCCCACTCCCATCTGGGGATCGTAAGGATAAGTCAAGGGGGGAGGGGTTGCGAGACTACGATATGAAACTACGATAATTTTCCAGTAAAAATGCCAGCTCATCCATCTCACTAACAGACTTTCTTTCTTACCAGTACTTCTGTACCTAGTAAATTAAAACTTCAATTGTAATATAATGTTACTTTGGAAGTAAAAATAACTTTTTTCAATGTGATATTTGTCTTTTTTTTTATGACCAAACATACCAAATAGTTGTATAAAGTGGGGGCCGTGTTACAAAAAAGTTTGGGAACCCCTGCCTTGGGGGAATTTGACTGGAGACGGTTAGTATTGTGTGTTGATGGATTGAAATTAAACAATTTTAGCTGACATTGATTATAGATTTAAAAAAGAAAGTTAAGATCTTAATTTTGAAGTATTATATGAAAATAAAGATAGTTTGTTCTATAAGATTTATTTTTTTAGATTTGAGAGAATGTTAGGGAAATTTTCGTATTAATACGCCTATGAGTTAATATGGAAGAGGGATGCATTTTATTGACCAGGAGAAAGTTAATAATTATTTTATTTTTGAAAATATTTTCATCCACAGTTATTTATATTATAAATAATATGTTCGTGGTATTATGAGTTCAAATCTTAGTCAGACATGTGATATACGACAAAACCTAGAAAACTACAAACTTTTATTTAAAGTATGGATTATACAATATATTCACTATACCGTATTTATAACTTTGTGAATGTTGTAATAAAACTATAAAAGACGAATTAAGAAGAACCAACCTATGAGAGGCACTCATTTAATGACATTATACATAACTATTGCATGAAAAGATTATATCCTCCAAACACCCACTAACCCCACAGTTTTCGTTGCTAACCAATATTATGATTCTGGCAAAAATGCTGATACAAAAAACAATATTACAATTAACATTGCAAATTAAATTCTTTTCAGGCGAATAGTATTTGAAATAAATATAGACATTTTTACAAATATAAATTCAAACCTTTTTTTACTTGCATTAATCGTATTACGTTTAACAAATACTATTTTCATGTTATATAGTTTTTTGATTAAAACATCGTATTTAACAAAATTAAAGATATATATTTTATTATTATTTTAAATCAAGTTAAATTTTTGATGATAAAAAATAAAACCAACAAACAAACTGATGGAAATAATATTTATTTTTTCTCTTTAAGTACCAGTCTTCCAGTAAAGAATTACATTTAACATAAAAGATTTAAAAATCAAAACATAAGATCAATGATTATCTAGACAATATAAGAATAACAATAAAAATATGATTACGGAAAAATAATAACGATGCAATATAATTAATTGAAAAACAATACTGCTTAATACTCAATGCTTAACAAAACAAATTGAGCTTAATATGAATATAAGACCATATACACCCAAATTTTCAAGATTCTATCAAGGAACTATCTTACAATTTGTATCGTAGTAAAAGTAGTAACTGAATAAGCAAATAATTAAATACAATTTTACTGTCATTGAACTTACAAAAGCAATAAACAAAGTCAAGACTTTTACCAGACACAAGATACAAAGTACAAGTGAATACAAAATACATTACAGTATATTCAATTACTACTATGGTATATCTACTAATCTACATTTTTACACCTAGGTTTACTGTAATTGATTAGTAAATAGTGAAAACGTATTCCAAACATTATGCTCTCCATTCATTGAATATATCAACCCAACTTACTTATACATTCACCGCTTTACTATCCATTGAAACAGCCATAAAAATCCTAACAGCTGTTTTTACGTCAACAGACAACAGTCACAAAGTTAACTGCTTCAAGAAATTCCAATTGATTTCGAATCTGGATGAATATTTCATGATTTGAGTACTGAAAAAGCTCGTCGTAACCTCAGGAAGCGTTTAGTGTGTAAAATTACCGTTAGTGCAGGGCCGCCCAGAGGGGGGGGCAAAAGGGGCAAATTGCCCCGGGGCCACACAGACTTAGTTGACAGGGGGGGCCACATTTCATGCAACAAAAAAGAAAATACTTAATAATCTACTAGATAAGAAACGATTCAGGCCTATATCAAAAGTGATATTAGGTCTTCCAGTTTTAGTTTTAAAACGTTTTAACTAAACCATTGGTTTTATAGCAACCAGGGAGCCTTTTGGAGCAAGTTGTACACTGGTCTTTGAAGTTTGTCAGCGGTCGACATAGTGGTGTGACAGCATACGCTCTGGTTAGTGGTTAGTGTGTGAACAGTTGTCTTGTTTGCGAACAAGTGTAAAGTCATGCAGCTTGTGAACACACCAAAATATAAATTCCAGTTTGCGAACATATAATGAGTGGTGTGGACAGTGGGTCACCTCTATGAGATGTCCTGTTTTCGTGCACTATTTATATAAAACATGCCAAACGATCCACTAACTTTACATTTGTATTACTCAAAACTCCGTTTTTGGACGTGTTTAATACAAGGTGGACAAGAACGTTTCTGTATGTTTTATTTTTTAATTTTAATTTCAAAAGTATATACTACTTCAAACTAAATTGTTATACTTGTCCTAAATTCAACTCTATCTTGGCTTTTAGTGGTAGGAAAATCAATCGCTTGGTCACGTTATTATCCTTACAAAACCATTAGTTATGATATATTACTATTATAAACTTAAGATAATACAGCAATTGCGAATTGATTTGTATTTGTAGTGGTTTGTTGATTAAGCTTTTATCCTTATTTTATATTTTTTCACTAATGTTGTTTATGTAGATAAATAATCTTGATTTAGTGTTTCGAAAATACCTTGACTCATCGTTGCAAAATAATAGATCTATTTAATGTGAAAACAAGTGATCAGTAACCTGCGTCCTAAAGTATGCAAATTAATAAATTGTAAAAAAAAGTGGAAGCCTAAGAACAACACAATTAAATAAGCAAACAAAATTAAAGTAAAAACATTTTAAAAAGGTCGAAAAGTCTTTATGAGAAAAGGTTCTTACAAACTTGGTTTCATAGCTGGTAGTAGGCGGCGGCACTCCTTTCGAACGTGGTAACGTTGCACTATTTCCTCTTTGCAGTAATTTAGTGCAATTTTTCAATATATGCACTAAATTTAAGAAATAGTAGTCGTATTTCAGTAGTAACTGTGTTTTGCACCCAAAAAACCCGCAGGCAATACAATGTTGTAACAACGTGAATGGAAGTGTTCAATTAATTGTCATGAAGGGTAGATAGGGGACATCGTCAATCATTAGTCTGTTTGTTTACTGTCGTCCAGTAAAGAAATATTTTGTTATTGTTGTATTTTATAGTGTGATATTTCTGTAATTTAATGCGTTCTTTTGGATTTCCTAGTAAACTACTATAATTATCGATTAATTTAATTTGCTATGATTAATATTCCATTTCCAGATTTGAGAGAACAAAAAGCTAAAGTTTAAGCCCAGTAATTTATGGTAACGTTTTATTGAAATCAATAAAAATAGCCTATACATGTTTCAATATAGTATTGTAATATACTGCAAATTAAATTATATATTTTTACAGTATAAAAAGAATAAATTAACGATGAAACCACTAAATTACAGTAGATTTATATGTACTTAAATCTGGTAAATATGCATACAACATCACCGCTCGCTTACCGGATGTGCAACAAAATGTGTGTATGATGCATTACATTCAACTTGCCCTACGCTATCGCGGGAGGAATTGCGTGGCATAATCTTGTCTAAAAATTATAATTTTGTTACGTTCTGTACTATCCGGATTCACCTTCCATCATATTTAACCGGTTAACCAGAGTTTACTGTACATGCATTTTTTTTTTACTTTCTCTCTACTGTAATGTTTTCTTTGACATTTTAAATTTACTAGTTATTATGACATGGATGTTCGTAAAGACATTTTACCAATATATTATGACATATTTATTTATTTATTCATAAGACGCCGATCGTCAAGATATGGGCGAATATGGATTTCGAATGAGTGTGATGAGTGTAGATGAGCGAATGTAGTCATTGTTACAAACTAAGGTCGACTATTCCTTAGAAAGTGTCATTAATTAATAGCCCAATGACAAATGAACAGCCGGTGGTTATCAGCTGATCCTTCTCAAAATGTATTATGACTCTGATTGGGATCGAACTGACAACCTTTAGCTCATGAAGCTGGGATTGAACAAACTACGCTACCGACCAATTAATGAATAGGTCTTAATAAAAAAAGAGGAGATCTTAAATTACACCGTTAAATAGATAAAACATCTTCATCATTGTTAATATTTGTACAACTCCTTTTATATATTATTTATTTTGTGACATTTAACTTGTTATAACTCTTTTATTGTCTGGTTTAATTTACCCTGAAACTGTAACAGGAACAGGGGTGTATTCTCAACATACTCAGTAGAGTAGCTCTTGATTAAAAACCATTTATGCCCAAGTACGGGTTGTTCCCAAACAAATAGCATAATTGACTAATGTTGTCATTCATTAACATAACAAAATCTACGACCAATCAAAATAGTTTTCATAATTTTTACTGTCACTGACGAACGAGTAAGCCATTTATAATTTTGACAATCATTAATACAGTATTTATTTATTGTTTGTTGCGTGATAATTAAAATTAACTAAGATTGAACCACTGTACATGTATTGTTGAGCAGGAGGGTCAATACTACTGTCACTGTACGGACGTGTACACTGTGATGTACATCAATGATATAGTGTCCAATTTGACAGACATAAATTTTACTGTGTTTTAAGCTGAGAAAATTGAGTTGGTACAAAATGCCTTTTATGCCTGTGAAATAAAAATTGAATAGTTTTAAAGTTTAGCACAAAGACAAACTAAAACCACGAGTATAAACTAGATTTTTTAATATCCAACATCAATAAGCTACGTACCCAGTGGTCTACAACCTGTTCTGAAAACAATAACATAACCTCAACTCTCAGTTGACTGTTTTTAAAACACTAGATGTTCGCGCTCGCCAAATTATTTTACTTCCTAAACATTCGGCCACTCTCAGTCTAAACTTGCTCTTTTGCTAGCGAAGCCAAGTAACCTATACAAATTTATTGGCCCTCCCTCCCTCACCCACAGCTAATATCATTGGCGAGGATGGCTCCTCAACTGGCAATGCTGCGGCCTACTATGCAACTGACTGTGGCATTGCTTGGTTCGTTATTATTTATTTAATATTAAAGAATAGCAGTTTTGTTATAAGGGATTGATGTTATTGTGGCGGTAATACTTAAGGAAATTTTTAAAAAGTATATGACAATTAGAGAAAACTTACCGGAGCTTCGCAGCTAGCCCTGAGAAAACGTCCATGAACAAGAATCTTAATTACAATAGTAATCTAACGAAAGAGATGGTAAGAATATTGTAGAATGTGCTAAAAGTAAAATACTGTATCAATTATAGTATATTTGACAATCAGAGTAATTAAATTTATTTTGAAGTGAAGGAAGGGGCCACATGGTAAACTTTGCCCCGGGGCCACCAAAAGTCTCTGGGCGGCCCTGCGTTAGTGGGTAACATTATGTTTAACGGAATGAAACATTTCAATAGATAATAGTTATAAAAGGTCTTTAGTTATCAGAAGTAACATCACCAAGCCATCTATTATACACGGCCAAAATAAATAAAAATAAAAACCAGGTTGAAAGAACAAAGATATTTGAATATGAATGAGTTACAATGAGGCCAATATGAGTATGTAAATAAGGTGTAAATAGAACAGGATCGAAAAATCAGCAATCACTACACATTCTGTTAAACAAAACAACATTTTCCTGAATAAATTTACTAAAAGAAGTATTACATATATATGGCAATGAGGCGTCGAAAGTAAGAAAAGTAAAGACCTCCTTGTAAACGAAAAACCAAGAACGTTTTAAACTCATTACCGAGATAAATATTCTAATTATTTTTAACTATGATATAAAATATAAATAGATGGTTAGAACATTCTTGCGATTGCAAAAATACTTCTCTTGCCCAAACTTCAAGACCAGTTAAACAGAGAATCAATAAACATAAAAAACAAAAAATTAAAAGTAAATCATTCTAAAAATAACTGAGCCTATTTTAAATACCAAAAGTAAGTCTTATAATCAAATGGCAAACAAAGAAGAAAATTTGAAACAAGGAACATGTAAGAAGCTGCTTGTATGTTAGTAAAACATACAACCTAGTTAGTTTTTGTTAACCCAGTTAATGTTAATATTTGATAACCCAGCACAACATTAGATTCATTATTCATAACTATAATTGGAAACAAATTTAAAAGAATTATCAATTCATCTAGGACAATATTGAACAGTAAATATTTGTCTTTTATTTAATAAGCCAGTTATATCCATTAAAAATTAATGGATCATGTGATCAAAAAGTGCCTCTAGTGGCACGGTGGTTTGGCACTTCTCGGCTCGTCTATCTTTTAACTAAACGTACGATTTCTAAGTTATAATAAAAATACTGTATATTCATTACTTTACAAAATTTGCGTAGTTTTTTTGCATTTATCAGTTTGACAGATGGCTAGTTAATATTTCAACTCATGAGACCATGAATTTAAAAAAAATACATATGTATTTATTTAAAGCATACTAATTTGTCTTAGTGGATTTGTGAAATGGATATAATGGTTTTAATTTAGTAATAGAATCCGATTTATTGTAATTTTGTATTTTTCACAATTTTTATAGATTATTATATCAGTTCAATAAATCATGAAATGTTATAGGCCTATTATAAACATATAATTTATTATATTAATTAAATATTTACTACTTCGTATCAGTTACGTTTGGTATGACAATGTTTTAACTAATTTATATTGAATAGTGTCATCAGTCATAAATTTTATTTACTAAAACTTTGATGTCATTTTTTTCAAAATAAAATAATATTTATTTATTTGATCATTTGTTTTAAGCGTTTATATTTCACTATTGACTTGCATATACTATTTTCAACATTTTCGTCTAGTACCTGACCAAGGGGATCACTTCCAAAGTTGTTTACTGATTTTTGGGCCGAATATCAATTAGAAAAAATAAAATTTAGACAGTGTTTTTATTACCTCAGAAAAGTTCTATTTAAGTTTTTATAAACAATCTTTATAACCAAAATTCTGTAAAGATCCTTTATATATTTGCATCTTACAACGGTAAGAAGGTGAACGGTAAATGTTCTTGATTGTACTAATTAGTTAAAATGAGGCATTAAGGAAATCGGACGGTAGTTGGCTCTTACACGCCGATTGATTGACAATGTTCCGCCGACGTGACAAGTCGAAATGTTGTCCTCCGTACTTCCAAGGTGCTGACACCTGACCTTGCTAAACAATCCGCTATGGTGACGTAAGGACTGCATCACGCTAGGTAACACCGTTTCCTGGTACGAGCTGAAACTGCTAATGGTGATAGATCGAGACTTTGTTAACTGTGACTAGAATTCGATTAACGTGGCTATTTTTACTCGCATTCAAAAATTATCAGTTTAATTTCTCCGTTGAAAATATTAATATCGACAACAATTTAATATAGCACTTTTATATTTTTCTACTCGGTATGTGTTTGGTTTATAATGTTAATTTGGACTCAAATTGAAATAAAAATATTTTTCTATTCAGAGTATATTTGGTTCTTACTGTTACTATTCCGTCAAATTGAAGATGTCCACAATAACTATTGTATTTATCTATCTGATATGTATTTATGTTTGAGCCAATAGTCAAAATATGATTAAAAATGGATTTTATTAAATGGTATGAATTAAAGTATTTATGTCTTGATACGGACTCTTGACCACTTATGTTAAGAAATCGCTATTGGTTTTAAATATGAAATCTGGTGCAATCAGCTGATCTCTTTAGAATGTCTAGCTCTAAATTGGGATCGAATCACTTTACTTCATATCTTGAAAGTAATAAAAGGTTAAATAAGCCCAAGTGATTTCACAACCAGTGAATGATTATATAAATTAGATAAAACAAAAAATTATTCTCTAAAATTAATTTGTCAGTAGATGACGTTAAAACATTCAAAATTAAAAAGTCAGTCGTTCCTTCTAGGTTACAACACTTGTTTGAAAGTTGTCCGCTGCCAATATTTTGGTAGTTCATATATAATTCGAGTGCTAAATTTTATTTATAATGTATTTATAACTAATTTATGACATTTAGTATTTTTTTTACATTAATATTGTTGAACACAAGAAAATCATCACTATGCTTTCAAACAACTACAATATGAAATGAAATAAAATGAAAAACTTATTTATTGATACAACGATAGAACATAGAAATATATAAACTTACAAATATCCAATATATATGTATTCAAAAACTGTTTGTAAAAGAATAATATTTTTTTCTATAAAAGAAGTCTTACCCAAAAACACTTTAATATACAAGACAATCTGTTGATCAAAAACTGCTTAAATCAACTTTAAAAATGATATGCATTCCCCAAGATCTTCTTCAGATAACCTATTACGATAATTAACCATTATCTAATATAAATATATCTTCTCACCCCCCCCCCTCATAGTTCAAACCAAACCAACCAGCACTTCATAATCAAGTTAACAAATCCAACTAAAAAGGCCTTATATTATAATATCTGTCTAAATAATTAATGCTCCGAGGTTATAGAAACAAAATAAACGTGAAAAAGAATGTCTTTTGAGTGTTGTGGTATAAAATAACATGATGGAACATCCCCAACATACTTTTTGCCCTAATATATTTTAAAGTGTAATTACTTTTTTGTTGTTGTATACCATATTATTTTGTTATTAAATAAAATTATATTTTAAATGTAAAACAGTACAAGTAAACGTCACACAACACAAATTTAATACAATATAAGCACAAAATGCACAAATATATTACAATACAAGTACAAAATGCACAAATATTATGGTTATCGATTTCGGTGAACCACGCTCACCTTCCTCAGACCAGAGGAATTCACAAAATATTTTTGATTCTTTTGTGAATTACTCTGGTCTGAGGAAGGTGAGCGTGGTTCAACGATATCAATCACCATAATATTTGTACATTTTGTACTTGTATTGTAATATATTTGTGCATTTTGCGCTTATATTGTAATAAATTTGTATTGAGTGACGTTTACTTGTACTGTATATATACCAACACGTATTATGCTAATTAAAAAACTATTTGTAAATGTATAACACTTATTGTTCTGTATTCATACAAACTATGATATTAGTGATACAGATGACTTGAACAGTCTTATTATAGATATGATTATCAATTTGAATTCCAATTACGACTGCACACTGATCACTGCATGCACTTATTGCAAAATATTACAACCTTGGTCTTTCGTCACGAGTAAATTGAGCTTTTAGTTCCGTCTATAAGATGCATGTGATTGCGGAACAGCCCTCTGGTTAGTTCCGCCTTGTTTGTGGATACAGAATGATGCTGATAATGATGTGTTTGTACATTGATGCTCACAACTGTAAAAACTACACACAAAGTCAAGCACTCTATCTGGAATATACGTAATTGAGCTTCATTTGTCAATGTTAAGTAAATAAATGAACTAGTTACACAAGTTTGGTTCATGATCAACATCATCATCATCATCATCATCATCATTGAGACGCTGATCGTAGATATATAGACAAATATGAGGGGTGAATGAGTGTCGTGAGTGTAGGTGAACAAGTGACATCATTGTCACTAATAATTGTCACGTCCCTAAGAGAAAGCTATCTATTAACAGCCCAATATCCAGGGCAACTATGGAACCTGCAGATTTATGTAGAATCCGAACTTATTGGTGGTTGGTGAGAGTTCCTGCAGAATGATTTGAAAGTCTAAAGAACAATAATATGATAATGACATATGGCTATGGAAAATGTTCAACATTTTTGATGATGGTATATAGTAGTTAAGACTTTATGTCGTTTTAAAATGAGTTTCAAACTAAAAAAAATATTTCATCATCATGTTTATATATTAATAAGTATTGAACAAATATAAAAATGTACATTTCCTAAGTTACTTAAAAAAACAATTAGAACGCCCAAGGTTCTACTTGTTTGCATTTTCTTACAATCTTCTTGTTGGACTTAAGTTTTAACAAAGGAATTATTTAAATTCAAAACTGAAATAATTGAACCAACTTTCAAAATAGCGTATCGCAACAGTAAGTGTATCTTCTACACTTTACTGTCTAGTTAATTTTTCTATTAATAAAACCACGACTATATATTGTGTTTTACTTTATCCTACTGTATTTAAAAATTCACAAATTTAACAGATCAAATACTGTGTTTTAGTTCATAGTTTTAATCGCCCACTCATTGGATGAAAACTAAAACATTTAAAATGCTGTTTTAATATTTAAGCTAGAATTTACATATAAACTTTTCTGTTGACATACCTGGATTTTAACGTTATTTTATAGTTTCATTATTATACATCTTTAACATATCAAGCTTCTAGATGTTTAAATATTAATTTTGAAGTGGAAAATAGTTTAAAGAGTTAATCTTCAAAGTAGAGTGAATCTTTACGTACTGTTCTATAATTACGTGTCCGAAATCAATCGATAACGCGTTGAGTGGATTCCAGATTTATTAATTTTATAGATTTCATTATCTTAAAATTTACAGTTTATAACTATACGACTCTTAAGTTTTACTTCAATTTGGTGCATTTTAATGGTTTTCTTGATTTCCTTTCTTGTTTGTGATTCTGGAGCCTGTGTGAATACCGACAGTAGTTTACCGGTATCGATCATCATACTATTTGTAGGCCTACATTTTGATCTTATATTCAACAAATTTGTTTTGTGTAATGTTTACTTGCATTGTAATTCTTGGTTTGATTACCGTAATTCTAAATTTTGATTAAAACCAATATCCATAAATTCTTCGTTTTACTTATCTCAAACACTGTTTTCTCGTTCCACCATTAGATCTCATCCCTTACTGTGTTATGTGACCCAACAAAGCAATAGTAGCAGACTACAGTCATCTATGCACCAGTACCACTCTACTAACGGAGACCACATGACACACCGTTGCGTAACTACTGAGCATCCTGCCTCTGGTTGATCCCAATACCCCGGCCGGTCTACGGCAACACTTTTCACTTACTTTCTACAGTCTGCACTGCCCAACTTGTGAAAGCTGCCACTGACCTTTCTTTCATCCTGGACGTGTCCTTATGGCACTT
The DNA here is from genome assembly GCA_035578905.1 of Stictocephala bisonia. NCBI lineage: Eukaryota > Metazoa > Arthropoda > Insecta > Hemiptera > Membracidae > Stictocephala > Stictocephala bisonia. Next base: position 732,788 of record JAQJVL010000364.1, on the reverse strand, counting down.
TGTTTATAGTTATTTATAGCCAACATTATAGTTACGTTTTTGGACAACGGCGGTGTTTTGTTATGATTCACCGACAGTTGGTTGGCGCACGTTTTTACCAATTCGAGTAGAGATTCCTTTTTAGGACAGCGGAGAAACAAACCTTCGTTTACATAGATGATGGTACACTTTTTGGCGTTAGGCCACGATGAAGCTTAATGCAGACATATGTCTCCACTTATGTCTCTTTAAACTTTCCCTGATTGCCAAACTATTATTACATGGGCATATTATATTTACGATATATTTTTGATTTAGTTTAAAATAACTCTCAAATGTTTAAGAATAATAATTTACTGATAATTTAACCAAGAAAAAGAAAACTGGGATGTATTTCTATATACAACCTCCATCGTACGTAATATTTTATTACGTATTTTCAATTTTACTGTAATTTAAATGTACAAAGAGTCAATAAAATGTTATTTACTTGTCCATCTTTCAAGTTTTTGGTGATCATTGTTTTTGCCTTAATTTCAGAAGAGGTACAATTAAAGAAGTTAACTTTCTAACAAACATTTACATTATTATTTTTTTAATTTTCTATGGTCTTCCATTAAATTAAATATATACATACAGTATATAATCTCGTCAAGACTACTATTTGGCAAACTTTCATGTACAAACATAACTATAATGTAATTTTACTTACACTCATGTTTAATACTGCAACTCAAATAGTGGTATTAGAAAGCAGATAAAGAAAAAAGCACTTATATATTTTTGCGACCTGTTGTTGTACATTTAAAAATAATTCGAAGATAAAATGTTTGTAAAGTAGAGTTTTTGTTACGATGGATGATTTGAACTACGAATCATTTAGCTTTGGACTTTAGTTGATATTAAATAAATTAATGCACTTGAAAGCATTCAGTATTTCTGCATTATTAAAAGACGGTTTATTACAAGAATATATTTTGAAACATTGAGAACTTTTGACCAACTACACGATTAAATACCTGCAACAGGTTTACAATCATAAATATTAATAATGATCAATCACGTTCAATATAATCGCTTATTGATATTTTCCATGAAATAAATACATTTAAAATACATTCATAAACAGTTTAATATAACATTTATTGCTATTACTAAAAAGGAATTATTTATATCATCTCATACATTATTTTACTTCTTTTTTAGAAAACATTCTTTTATGTTAATTTTCCCTCTTGAAAGAGAATTTGTAAAACTACCGTTGGTCTCTTAGAACGGTGTTTCTTAAGTGCTTCATTTGTTCTAGTAATGGCAGTACTGAGTATACATAAACCTTACATAAAGACCGTGATGACACACATAAATTGTTCTATAGTAGGGGACACTCAAGATGACACCTGGACACAATGTCGAGGTAAGTAGGAACAGGCCAAAGCAGACAATACCTAACTGCCTTAACTATAGAGGCCTTGTGTCGCTCCAGCATTCGTTCCAGTACCACAGAAGCCACCATTTAACGATACAAAGAACCGAAAAAAGGCTATCTCACTTCATTCATACGAAATGCTCAGTCATTACAGGTGAAGTTGCCAGGTGTTTTTTCTAGCAGTTATCACACCACTCATCATTTAACTATTATTTTTTTAGATAATCCGCTTACTTCTCGGATTTAGCATAATTTACTTCCATCTTATCTTGATTCGCTCCAATTAACTCTAACTGCTTAGTTTCTGGTCAGTCTAATTCGAGTCACGTTACTGATGTTCTGGGCAAGTGGTAAGAGACTTTGTCGTGATAAAATAGACAAGAACAACTAGGAACCTTAAACTATTTAGTGAATATGGGTATCTAATAAGTGTGATGAGGGAAGATTGACATTGTACAAATTAAGACCGACTATACTTTAATAAGTTTCAATAGATACATTAAGTATAAGCCCAATGCTAAAAGAACAACCGGTGGCTAACAGATAATCGCTTTCAAAATGTATTTTGACTTTGATTGTGATCGAAGTGAGAACGTGTAGCTTATAAAATTTGACTTCAACTACACTATTACAGTTGTGATAAACTAAAAGTTTAGTTTTTTGTTAGAATATTGTTGTTAGAACGTATTCTTGTTTAAAAGAGTATATACCATTTCAATAATGTTATTAGTCTACATTTGGTAAATTTTGACTAAAATGTTATGAGGATTAAGCTTATCTAATGAATAATACAGAAAACCAGAAAAAGATACTGTAATTATCAAACAGAACAACAACGTACAGTAGTATGAAAATTACACATTATTTAAGAGAACTGTTCAAGAAGACATTACCCAAGGGAAAGCGAAGTGTTTCTCATATTACGTCAAACGTATCCGATTAGCAAGCACTGACTTCTCAGAAAAGTACGACTTAACCTCTACCCGCCACTGCCACTGAGATAGTTAGATATAATGCTTCTTACATCACTGTACCTACCTTGACATTGCCATATCACGTCAAACAACATACACACGTAGTCAGCAGGAAGAGGAGTGCTGACTTCCCAGGAATGTACGAGTTAACCTCTACCCACCACTGCCACTGAGATAGTTAGATATAATGCTTCTTACATCACTGTACCTACCTTGACATTGCCATATCACGTCAAACAACATACACACGTAGTCAGCAGGAAGAGGAGTGCTGACTTCCCAGGAATGTACGAGTTAACCTCTACCCACCACTGCCACTGAGATAGTTAGATATAATGCTTCTTACATCACTGTACCTACCTTGACATTGCCATATCACGTCAAACAACATACACACGTAGTCAGCAGGAAGAGGAGTGCTGACTTCCCAGGAATGTACGAGTTAACCTCTACCCACCACTGCCACTGAGATAGTTAGATATAATGGTTCTTACATCACTGTACCTATCTTGACATTGCCATATCACGTCAAACTACATACACACGTAGTCAGCAGGAAGAGGAGTGCTGACTTCCCAGGAATGTACGAGTTAACCTCTACCCACCACTGCCACTAAGATAGTTAGATATAATGGTTATTACATCACTGTACCTATCTTGACATTGCCATATCACGTCAAACTACATACACACGTAGTCAGCAGGAAGAGGAGTGCTGACTTCCCAGGAATGTACGAGTTAACCTCTACCCACCACTGCCACTAAGATAGTTAGATATAATGGTTCTTACATCACTGTACCTATCTTGACATTGCCATATCACGTCAAACTACATACACACGTAGTCAGCAGGAAGAGGAGTGCTGACTTCCCAGGAATGTACGAGTTAACCTCTACCCACCACTGCCACTAAGATAGTTAGATATAATGGTTATTACATCACTGTACCTACCTTGACATTGCCATATCACGTCAAACTACATACACACGTAGTCAGCAGGAAGAGGAGTGCTGACTTCCCAGGAATGTACGAGTTAACCTCTACCCACCACTGCCACTAAGATAGTTAGATATAATGGTTCTTACATCACTGTACCTATCTTGACATTGCCATATCACGTCAAACAACATACACACGTAGTCAGCAGGAAGAGGAGTGCTGACTTCCCAGGAATGTACGAGTTAACCTCTACCCACCACTGCCACTGAGATAGTTAGATATAATGGTTCTTACATCACTGTACCTACCTTGACATTGCCATATCACGTCAAACTACATACACACGTAGTCAGTATGAAGAAGAGTGCTGATTTCCTAGGAATGTTTCTTATATGTTATAAAACTAATATGTGATAAAAATAATGTAAATATACTAGTAAATTTTACACCATCTAAAATCAGTTTTCCAGGTATTATATTTGGTCCAGCAATATTTTGAAGCTATTAAGTTGGAGTGTCACATATTTAATAATCATAATAGGAATGTCAAGGACAAAGAAAAACTCCAAAGTAATAGTGTTAAGCAATAGAGTTCAAGTCTGCATTAGTGAAACCTCGCAATCTGAAACTAGGTTAGCCGACTTCCTTGTAAATGGAGTTACAAAATGTCTGACGTAGTTATAGGGGAGTGCTGCTATGTTTATGTGTCCGGATTGAAAATATAGCGCCATCACAACATAACATTATTATGCAAGTAGGTCCCGACCGGTCTTTACTCATTGGTTCAAGAGTCCATTCATCATCTCCATTGTCACAGTTGCCTACTAAGGCTAAGTAACCATGATGATTTGCACATGTCAACGTCAGTTGGGGGCAAGTATATTACAATTTTAAAATGCTTGTTGGAAGTCTAGTAAGCTATCTATAATTGTACAAGTAAAATTAAATACGTCTTCATAAGGTAAAGGTGAAATATTTGGTTTATGTTAATTAATAAAATATTATAACAGTGTTGTAAGTATTTGTTTGCATATGATAGCCAAATAATCGCCACATCTAAAGTTGTGGCACAGTTTAAGTCAACCCAACGATAAAGTCTGTCCTTGTTTTCTTCAATTTTTCAGGTTTTAGGAGGAAATAAAGAATTTGTGTAGTACTTTGTGCGCGAGAGTCTCACAAAATTACTTACAGTCCATACGTCTTTGTATTTTAAATCACAAGGAATTACAACATACCTTCTATTATATTTTGTAAAGTGTATTTTGTATGGTACCCTAACATCACCTTTGGGAATGACACTCTGAAGGGTGACTCCTGTATAGTTCTCAATGACTTGCCAGCCAGAGGTCCTATGAGTAATGTCTTTGAGGAAAGAGAAAAATCTGAAATCATCCGCTCAAATCCGGGATGACAGACGGTAACCGGAAGGTTCTGTTATTTCGAAGTTGCATCACACCTCACATTTTTGCAAGGTATTTCCCAGTTGACCACTCTGGCATTGAAATGACTCCGTCAGTGACGTTTCTGATCTAGTTATCTAGAGAGTTAACTACCTGACAGTAGTCAGCATAGGCTGTTTTGGCGTAAGTTAGTCTGCTGCAACTAATTTTTTTTTATTTTACGTGATCAGTTAAGATAAATCTAAAGCCATAAAGATATATAGTCAGCCATAAAGAGGCGTGTTCTAAAATGCCTATCTCACATCTGGGTGGGGTCGGGCGAATGTCTTGTCATTAGAATTGATAAGGTCGATACGCCTATGGTAGAGATTGGCCAATTGGTAGCTATCCCCCTTGACACAGAAGCCACTCGTGTTTTTTTAGTATCAAGTACATTAACAAGCTACATAGTCCTACACCCAGACGGTGCTGCATTGCCTTGTGAAAGTACGTTGCCTCATCTTGTGCACATATATTAATGTTAACTTGATCAGCCCCCAGCTGTTGGGTGACCTGTTCTGTGCATGTTACTTTCACTACATGCTCTAATGGTACATAGAGTAAGCTCATTAACAAATCAACTGACACGTTAGCAAATAGGGCACGCGAATCAGGATACGTGGGCAGGAAATGGTGCTACTCATTTCATTTTTGACATAAACAGAGATACATCTCAACTATTTAAAACTATTTTTTAGTTTTAAGTGTTAGGCATAGAACTCGAATATAAAAACTGTCGATTGACTTAAAAATTGTTTGTAGAAATATTTAACATTTTCCGCTCTCACGCTAAGTGGATTGTAATGGAAATCTGCTTTACTTCGGACAGTTCACAATATTATTATCAAACATCCAGTAAACTATTTATATACTTGGTATTATTACTGTACTTACAAAGAGATTTATAATGTAATAGGAATATTTGCCTGTATTATTTAGTTATTCAGGTCTGACACTACTCCACTCCTGCGGGGTTAAACTAAGCTACATTTACATGGGGCTGCACTATCTCTCCACTAGGTCTATTGGAGCGCAAAACAACTGATACTTACAGACGCAAAATATAATCTATCTGTGTATGTATAAAAATACAAAATTAAATTAAATACTCTACTTATATATCTGCCTTCCAAAAATGTGATTTGTACCACAGGGGGTCCCTTTGTGCCCAATGCACATTTACTACAGGCGGTTCCTTTGTGCCCAATGCACCTTGTACCACAGGGGGTCCCTTTGTGCCCAATACACCTTGTACTACAGGAGGTCCCTTTGTGCCCAATGCACCTTCTACCACAGGGGGTCCCTTTGTGCCCAATGCACATTGTACTACAGGGGGTCCCTTTGTGCCCGATGCATCTTGTACCACAGGTGGTCCCTTTGTGCCCAATGCACCTTGTACCACAGGGGGTCCCTTTGTGCCCAATGCACATTGTACCACAGGGGGCCCCTTTGTGCCCAATGCACCTTGTACTACAGGAGGTCCCTTTGTGCCCAATACACATTGTACTACAGGAGGTCCCTTTGTGCCCAATGCACCTTGTACCACAGGGGGTCCCTTTGTGCCCAATGCACATTGTACTACAGGGGGTCCCTTTGTGCCCAATGCACCTTGTACCACAGGGGGTCCCTTTGTGCCCAATGCACCTTGTACTACAGGAGGTCCCTTTGTGCCCAATGCACCTTGTACCACAGGGAGTCCCTTTGTGCCCAATACACCTTGTACTACAGGAGGTCCCTTTGCGCCCAATGCACCTTGTACCACAGGGGGTCCCTTTGTACCCAATGCACATTGTACTACAGGGGGTCCCTTTGTGCCCAATGCACCTTGTACTACAGGAGGTCCCTTTGTGCCCAATGCACCTTGTACCACAGGGGGTCCCTTTGTGCCCAATGCACCTTGTACCACAGGGGGTCCCTTTGTGCCCAATGCACATTGTACCACAGGGGATCCCTTTGTGCCCAATGCACCTTGTACCACAGGGGGTTCCTTTGTGCCCAATGCACCTTGTACCACAGGGGGTCCCTTTGTGCCCAATGCACCTTGTACTACAGGAGGTCCCTTTGTGCCCAATGCACCTTGTACCACAGGAGGTCCTTTTGTGCCCAATGCACATTGTACTACAGGAGGTCCTTTTGTGCCCAATGCACCTTGTACCACAGGAGGTCCTTTTGTGCCCAATGCACATTGTACTACAGGAGGTCCTTTTGTGCCCAATGCACCTTGTACCACAGGAGGTCCCTTTGTGCCCAATACACATTGTACTACAGGGGGTCCCTTTGTGCCCAATGCACCTTGTACTACAGGAGGTCCCTTTGTGCCCAATGCACCTTGTACCACAGGGGGTCCCTTTGTGCCCAATGCACCTTGTACCACAGGGGGTCCCTTTGTGCCCAATGCACCTTGTACTACAGGAGGTCCCTTTGCGCCCAATGCACCTTGTACCACAGGGGGTCCCTTTGTGCCCAATGCACATTGTACTACAGGAGGTCCTTTTGTGCCCAATGCACCTTGTACCACAGGAGGTCCTTTTGTGCCCAATGCACATTGTACTACAGGAGGTCCTTTTGTGCCCAATGCACCTTGTACCACAGGAGGTCCCTTTGTGCCCAATACACATTGTACTACAGGGGGTCCCTTTGTGCCCAATGCACCTTGTACCACAGGGGGTCCCTTTGTGCCCAATGCACCTTGTACTACAGGAGGTCCCTTTGTGCCCAATGCACCTTGTACCACAGGGGGTCCCTTTGTGCCCAATGCACATTGTACTACAGGGGTTTCTTTGTGCCCAATGCACCTTGTACTACAGGGGGTCCCTTTGTGCCCAATGCACCTTGTACCACAGGGGTTCCTTTGTGCCCAATGAACCTTGATGTATGCTGATTGTAAATATTTACATATCTATCAAACTCGTTTTCTAGATTAATATCCCCCGAAGGCGTCCTTGTGAAGGTGGGAGTAACCTACTTCTAAGTCAGTGGCTTCAAGGTGGATTACGTAATAAAAGCCAATATACCAGTCTAAATTGGTAGGCCTTTCTAAGCTATTACTTTTGCCATGCATATTTAGAAATTCATTACGATTTCACCTTTTTTAACCTTATTTAGCAGCACCTTAGGCCGTTAGGCTTTCGACATTCCAATGTATCTTGTTGAGCTTGTTTTCAAATTTAGTCTTAGCAGATCATACTCTAATTTATGGCTGCATAATTTATTTTTAGGTCTGTGGAATTGTAATTAATCTTTATTGCGTGTTTCAAAAAACATTTTATGACTAAAATCATTTTGCTGGCGTGGTGGCCCAGTAAAGGCTTCTTTTTTAAAAGAAAGGCCAAAGGTTCGAATCCCCAACTGAGCTAACGTCCCTCACCTCACTCGTTGAATAAAGTTCACGCGTAGGCATAAAGGCCCATGTGAACTAGGAAGTAAAGTAAGAAATAGAAAAAAAAAAAAAAAAAAAAAACAAGATAGAAACATAAAAATAAACCAAACAATGATCCCAGTGAACGTATTCGAATCAAGGACAGATTCAATTCAATTGAAGCCACTACTTCAGTTATGTCTGCGTGCTAACAAATGGTTTCATTGAAATCACTGCGTAATCTGACACAAATACTAAGTCGGCGCAGAAACGACCTTCACACCGTCCTGTTGATTGTGCGGGGGCTGAGTTAGACAGAGGCTAATCACATCCTGGTGGACGTTTTAGTTGGGAGAACCTGTGCTCGAGTCTCTAAGACGTAGGGCCTACTAGTTATCACAGATAGCGCAAACCTCAATTCTGGCCTTGTCTTAAAGTTGCTATCAATTATATTCCCCTAGGGTTAAGAGACCTACTGGTTCTCTTTCTTTCCCTGTCTGTATAATTTCACCATACAGATCATGGGAAGATTAAGGTTAATAAGGAGATCGACATTTCCTTATATGCGCTTCAAGAAAACGCAAAAACATACCTTCTATTTGAAGGATTCGGTCAAAAACAAAGATCGTATCGCAGCAGTAGGAGTATCATTTGACAGGGGAAGAACTATCGTAGTGGACGGTGCGTTGATTTTTGTAAATAATTGAATATTGTATGCAATTAAATTTTTAATATTTTAAATGTTATTTTCAATTTAAAAAAATCATAGCATCAACTTTTAATTTTCCATATTGAACCTGTAATGATAAATCAACGTTCACTATAACTCATTATAATAATAAAGAAGAATCTTACAGATGAAATTAAAAAATAATGTTTAAACCCACTTCTTGTAGGATTATATTTTAAGGCTATGTAGTAGAGAGGATTGTCCAGTCCTAAACTCACCTTATAAAATTAAGACGGTTTTCATTCACTTCATTGTAAGTCTACTTTAGGGTTGTCCACTTTTCAGCTGTGTCTTGTCTACAGTGTGAAAAGAAAACATAGGTCGCTTTCTTAAGGCCATAGTGAACGACGCAGTGTCTGTTATGTAGAAAAAATCTTTATACGTCTGTAGTATTAATTATTACGTTTGTGGATTGGGGGAAGGAATAATAATAGGTACCGACGTTTCTGGCTCTGTCATCGCATGACATATTGGTAAAATAATTACTCGACACTCTAACTAGGTTAAGGAACTATTGGATCCGACCTCTGTTTATTTCTTATCTGTGCCTTCGCAATTTGGGAAACGGCTACCTTAAAATCAAAATTATAAAAATATATTATTTGCTGGTTAGCTGAATATGTTTTGAAATAGCTGGGTTTTCATTTGTGTGAGTATAGATGAAATATGATTTTGGCCAACCAACCAAAATGATCATATTAGAAAGTATTTACTTTAGAGACAAGACAATTGGTAGGGTTTAAGTCGTATACCACTGTGAATTTTCAGGATGTATAGAAATAAAATGTCGGGTTGAAATAAAAAAAAAAAAAAACTTCGCTTCCCTACCAATCGCTTCCCTACGCACTTAATTTTATAGGATTGTGTAAACATCATTTAAATCTATAAACACTCCCTCTCCCCCTCTCCCCAGAGTTGACACTAGTAGTAAGCCACCAAACAACCGTAGTCATTAGGCCGGCACTAGCAATGCCACGTCACATCAGTGGCGGTGCGACCTTGATCTCGTCGCCACCGCTATTGTAGTCCAGTGCCTCATGTATTGTGAGAATCCAGGTCAAGAGAGCGTCGTAGTGTACTGTCCTGTGTATGTCCTGTAAATAATTGGTTTGTCTGCCAGCAAGTCCCTTGACACGCGAAATAAGGCCTGACGAATTTGATTAGGCTGACGATAAAAGGCTGATTTAACACGTCCGAAATTGTAACTCGTGTGACTGACTTTATGAATGACACAATCTAATAGGCTTTATGAGATCAGTAAGATGATCCAAAGAAATGAACAGAGCAGTATCTAGCAAAAACAAAAATATTGGATTGCAAGAACAAAACACAATAATCTACATGAAAGTAAGCCGTTGAGAAGACTTAAAACACACCAAACTCCTCAACTTCAACTTCCAACACACAAATGAATTCAAATACCTTGAAGTCTGGACAGATAGATCAGAGAGGATAAGACCTCTGGAAAAACCTAGAATGGGCTTGAACGACTAAGTAAAAAAAGATTTGGAGAATATAGGAGAAGACATGAAAGTGGCTGATGACGAGAGAAAGTGGAGGCCACTAGTAGGCGATGCTAAAACCCTTCAATGGTCTGAATCGACACAAGAGTACGATTAAAGACACGTAATACGCCACCCGAAAGTAAATTTCTAAAAATGTGTTTTGAAAAAAAACTATTTAGAAGATTGATTGACTGTAGTGGATTTTTGGACCTTGATATGATAATCTAGTTGCCTATTTTTGTACTTAACCATTGGTTTATGATACATTTCTTTATTCTGTATATCATATTTAAAGTTGTGGAAAACAAAATTTACTCTATTTTGTGTTATAATCATTCCAGAAGATTTTTGAAAACATAACCGAATGTGATTTCTGTAATAAATTAATGTCACGTACGAAATACAAAAAATTGCGTCCCCATATTTTCTTGTTCTTTATAATCATTTTGAGCTGTAAAAATCGATTAAATAAATCTACTATGCGATGAAAAATCATCGATATTTCACTGACTGGTTTGACTTTATAAAATAACCAAAGATTCAACATAACCAGCTACCTTAATTTTACAAAAACTCTCCCACAGATGACCCCTTTCTCAGCACGAAAAAGACAAATCAATTTAATTTATTAGAAGTTACGTCACAAATTACTTGAAGAGGAACGATAATTAATGATATCTGCAAATAACAACAATTACTTATACAACTTCTAAGGCTTATACAATGATTGGTTTAGTCAATAATGCAACAGATCATTAAGCTTAGTCATATTGCCTTTTCAGTAATCCTATAGTTTCACTGCCCATAACAGGCCTGATGTAGCTAAACTTATTCAATCAATTCTGTAAAATGACTTTTGATTTCTTAACACTCTACTTCTAACGACAACTCAACAATCATCGCCTTTAGAAATTGAGTAATTCACAATAATTGACCGCCAAAAGGTCATTTAGTTCTAGTTTAAGTAGCTCATTTGTCAATATATGGCCGAATATAAGGGGTGAATGAGTGTGATGATCGAGTGTCGTCATTGTTACTAACTAAGGTCGACTGGTCTTTATAAAAAAAGCCCAATATCCAGGACAACTAAGAAACGTAACTTATAGCTTTTCAGCTAATGCCAAGCCATTTCTCATCCCTACACAACATCGGGACCCTGATTACCACCACATACGGACACCCTATAATTCTCTTGTAGTGGCTATGTCGGTGGCAAACATTGAGTGGACGCCGAGTCATTTAAGAGGACCGAGTATAGAGTATAGAACCTATCGCCTGCATTCTCTACTGCCCGTTATCCCCTAGTAGCAGGGTTACAGCACTGCGCCACTAGAGCCGATAATTAAATGACGGAAGGTTTAACTTCTGACGTTGACTGTTGGCATGTTTTCAAATAATTAACAGCCCACGTCGACTGACAGCTGAAGGCTATCTATTCTTCTAGTTATGATACAACATGAATTAGCATCTGTGTACTAGAAACCTACTTGATTGATTTATTAGAGGCAATAAAATGTTCTGTACAGGAAGAAATGGTATAATTTATCATTTTCAGTATTTGTCTTTGGTGCGTTCTGCAGACGGTTTGTTTGTGAATGCTAAATGTGGTTTACAGAAATGTATTCCAACAATCAATTTAAATGTTGTTCTTACATTCATTACGGTATGTGATTCTTCGTGATGGTCGAATATTCGTTCGAATATATCTTCGTAAATCGAAATATATCCAGAAAAAGTGTTATTATTTAGTGATGAGAAGCTTATAGTATATTAATTTTAATGCTTGTTCTTATATTGTAAAACATATTTTGTGATATCTGACATTAATTTGTTTTTTTCTATTTATACTACACGTAATATGACGATTTAAAAACTATCTGCAGAGAATAAGTTTACTATGTTAAATTTAGGTGAGTATATAATTTATTTTAAAGGCCTTTGATGTTGTAAAATATTATATTATAAAAAGGTGGTTAAAAAATATAGCAGGCTTTAGACTTATGTTTTATGTATTTATACTAGGTTAACATTTCTATATTTATAAAAGAGGATGTTTATATATATATATATGTGTGTGTGTGTGTGTGTGTGTGTGTGTGTGTGTGTGTGTGTGTGTGTGTGTGTGTGTGTGTGTGTGTGTGTGTGTGTGTGTGTGTGTGTGTGTGTGTGTGTGTGTGTGCGCGCGCGTGCGCGTGCGCGTGTGTGTGTGCGCGCGTGCGCGTGCGCGTGCGCGTGTGCGTGTGCGTGTGCGTGTGCGTGTGCGTGTGCGTGTGCGTGTGCGTGCGTGTGTGTGTGTGTGTGTGTGTGTGTGTGTGTGTGTGTGTGTGTGTGTGTGTGTGTGTGTGTGTGTGTGTGTGTGCGCGTGCGCGTGCGCGTGTGTGTGTGCGCGCGTGCGCGTGCGCGTGCGCGTGTGCGTGTGCGTGTGCGTGTGCGTGTGTGTGTGTGTGTGTGTGTGTGTGTGTGTGTGTGTGTGTGTGTGTGTGTGTGTGTGTGTGTGTGTGTGTGTGTGTGTGTGTGTGTGTGTGTGTGTGTGTGTGTGTGTGTTTGTTTGAAGTTTATGCGCTGCCAAACCATCTAACCGATCGCCATGAAACTTTAGGATGTTGTCCTGTATACTCCCGAGATGGTTTCTGTGAAGTTTGATGCAGATCCGTCCACAGGGTCCCGCCCCACGGGCTCCCAAATATCCCATGTTATTCAAATGGAGAATCTGAATTGTTTACAAAAAACATATGACTGTGTGGTTTAATGTAGTTTCACATGCCATAAGCAGATTGAAGTTCTCACAACAACAGTACTGTATATGTTTTGATTTATTAATAAATCTCAAGGACAGTCATTGCGCGTTGCCGCAATAAATTTAAGTAATCCATGTTTTTCACATGGACAGCTCTACGTCGCTTGCTCGAGAGTAGGCTCACCAAAAAACCTTTACGTTTATACACCAAATAAGAAGAGAAAAAAATATTGTTTACCCTCTTGCACTCATTTAATAAATAATTGTTTTTTTTTCTATAATTCTTTTTATTGCTTTATTTTGGTATGTCAATGAAAAATGAAAGGTGAGACAACGTCCGCCGGGTTCAGTTAGTTTGTTTATAATTTAATAGGATTTTAAAATGTGCAATGCTAACGTCCCATACTTAAGAGGGAATCACAGTAGGAGTATTTTTCTCGTTAATTCATTAACAGAATACCTTCAGGATTTCAAAAGTAAAAATTTTTAACACTAGCTACTAAAAAAAAAAAAAAAAAAAATAGAAGAATACTTTGAATTTATTTCCAATAGAGCATAAACTAACAGCTTTACTTGCAAATAATTTGGATGAAACGAAAGAGGAAGTAATAAGTGGAAAAAACCATAATGATGGAAGAATTTGTATTTGCTGCCCGAATAAAAAATGTACCTTCAGAAAATTTAACTAGTTAAGGCAAAAGATTTATGCATTTTTCACGTAAATCTTGAAGGGTACTTACTAAAAGTATTTTAACTATTTCATCATCTTCAGCAAACAAACCGGAAAGTTTTCGAATAAACACTTATCCGTACAACAAACTTTTATAAGACAAATATATACTCTCAGGAACTTAGGAGTCAAATAGTACAGGATATACGATAAGCAATTCAAAGTAAATTCAAAATCTGCTTCTCTAATTTGTGATCACCCAAGTATAAAAAATAAAACTGCTTATTATCATAAACCGTTCTATGTTGTACGGTTTAGAAGAAACCCCGGGTTTGGGCAGTAAATGTGTTTCTAGAGAAAGTGGGCCTTGTATCCTCAGCTGACGTTCCTACCGGCAATACGGTGTACGAAACACCTGAGTGGTGGCATTGAAGTGTGATGCAAGTGTGTTCACCAAACTCGGTGATTCAGAGATTTAATGGGCACTGGATGCCGACACTTTTTTGTGAACTTTTATTACGACCGTGTGTGACGCAATACACATGATTTTGTAGCCATAGGATCTCTTATTGTGTTCGATCAAACATTATTTTTGAACAATTTTAAATAAGAATGTTCGTCTTCCTATAAATAATAAATGTATTGAGAGAAAAATAAAAAAAAAAACCATTTCTTTTGTAGATACGGCTATCAAATCTAGCTAATTTGGTCTTGCTAGGTACACAACCCATTGAGAAACTGTGCGATCTATTGTATTACAATTTTGAGTAACAGTGGGCTAAAGGTACTAACCACTCTTCAGTAAATTAAAATTGAAAAACTTTTATTTTAAATTGCAACCAATTATTTTATATAAATTATATAAGCAAACATTTTAACAATTATCTTTGGACGAAAGAGTAGATTAATAATGTGTAAAAACTGCATTACTAGCGTCTACTATAAATGAGGGAGTATGTACTTTTGTATGATTTGTGGAGTAGGACAGGTGGGGGCAGTGAGGTAGGGAGAGGGCAGAGTAGCACGTTGTGAGTGTTAATGAACAAAAACATTGCTACTCTTAGCGATAGTTGCAATTAATTCTATATCTGAAGTATTTAGAACGCTCAACTAGGTGTCTGGATGAACATCATTGACTTTATTAAACATAGATCACATACATGAGATTGTACTTTTGAACGCGGTTTATTTTAAATTTACAATAAATTCCTGGAAATGAGACACGTGCTTCAAAAAGCTGCCCAAGCGTTTAAATGTAACCGCAACAAAGTGTGCTGCTTTTATCATTGTTTTTATTCACTTAACTTGCTTCATCTCTTTTATCTTTTGAATAATTTTATTTGTTTT
This sequence comes from Stictocephala bisonia, assembly GCA_035578905.1. Lineage (NCBI taxonomy): Eukaryota > Metazoa > Arthropoda > Insecta > Hemiptera > Membracidae > Stictocephala > Stictocephala bisonia. The sequence continues at coordinate 717,683 of JAQJVL010000364.1, read as the reverse complement.
AAATATATTAACTGTTGTCTGGTTCTTATTTTTTATATAAGTACCTCATGAAGACGACAGAACGCAAAAGCTCATACTTAAATTTAAAATAGTCGACACAATTTTCTACTTTTAAGTAATTATTTTTCAACCAAGAAGGCAAGAATACATTGTCTAGTGGTTTTTTCCCTCTGTAAGACTAATAGTGTCATAACTCATTTCAATCAATTTACTCGATCAACTTGCATATTTTCAGTTTCAGAGTTATACACTTTAAAAGCTCGTAATAAAGCTCAAATTCTTAGCGAAGCTTAGCTAAAAAAATACATTTTCACTAAAAAGAACCTATGAACATAGTTTTTATCCGGTTCATTTAACATTTTATAAACATAGATTTGCAGGTCACTATGTTTTTGATTTTCTTTTTAAAGATAATCATTAATCACATTGAATTCCCGTTTAAATCAAGTTCATGTGTTGAAACTGCAGATCAAGGATATTTAGGTACCTTAACAGACCCAGTAGTAGGATCAAGGTTACTAGATCCTTCAGCAAGGTCATAAATATATCGGAAGAAAGTGGAGCTGGTAGATTGCTGTTATCCTTGATGCCTTCCCAACAATTATGATATTACGTCCTCATTCTACTTTCCAACTATTGAATTATTGAGTGTTACCTACTATGATTCACTCTGTACTTGCATGTCAGTTTCTTCAAGTCTCTTTGCTCTTTGATCGATTTCAGCAAATTTCTACATCTCAGTCTCGTTGATTCTTTTGTCTTCATCAATACATTTTCGTTAATAATGTTCCTTAGGGGAAATAGTCTGAGAATTCCGCATTTAATGTACTGATAGTGGAATGGTTGTTTATTGTGATTGACATTGTCGAGCCGGCAGGGCGTAGGCACTAGAAGGATCGTGGAGAAAGGCCAGGCAAAGTAGAATGTTTGTTGACCTTGCCACAGACTAAGGCGGGGCTGGTGACCTTTCGTGACGGATATAGGTTCAGCTTCTGTGTATACCGATAGACGAATAAATAAATAAACTGTTACGATTCGTCAACGTGATTTGATTTTTACATTAGTAGGTCTACAGTACGGTAGTGAAAACTGTTCTATCAACTCGTAACAACGTGTTTCTTCTGCACAACTAGTTTTTGTTTGGTCTTATTATATTATTTGTATAACAAGAGAAACCGATGTTAAGTGGTGCAGCAGGTCTAGTTACTGAAGGAAAACTTGTTTTCTTACTTTATCTTATATTTTAACTAACTCGTCATATGTATGTCTACTAGGTTTTTCTATCTCCAAAGCAATCTGAATTGTCTTGCTATAAGCAAGGGAAAATTCCATAAATCCAATTAACTTACCAAAGTTGACGATTTATAAGTTCAGAGTTTGTAATCAGTGCTTAGTTTAAACACAGATAAACTTACTATATACAGACTTCTCGCCTCCATGCTCAGCAGCGTCACACTGTGTTACGTACATACTTTGTAGACTTTCCGCTACACGCAGCTCGTCAAGCGATTGTGTACTGAGCGTGGTTGTGTGATCTTGCCAGTCCACAGTTCAATCCCAGAGGCCAAAAACCGATGCCGAATGGGTGCTCTGTGTCCTTTGTATTGTCACTTCTTATCAATTTTGGCAACGTAACACTCATGGAACTGTATATAAACTTTATATTTCAGGTGCATTCCACAAATCAGGTTTCCCCATACAACGAGCAGTCTATAGTTTGTTATCTGTACTATGGAATAAAATTCCGAATTATCTGTGACAGTCCTGAATTTATTGGTGCGTGACAAATTTTGAATAGAGCCACAAAACTTAGTTTTGCCAGGTTTTTCATTTGAAAGAAAACCATTACGAATTATATTAAATATAAACAGTAAATACAAGCATGGTCTGACTTTGGTTCGGGAAAATTGCCACTAGTGTGGGAACATTGTCTTATGATGATTGAATTGATAAGTTAGATTTGCGACTTCTACATGTTAAACTTGTCGCAACTTTTCAATATCGTTGCCACATTGATGAATGTTCATCGAGCGTTTAATCTTAGCTCCAATCAGTTTCAGTGATCTTTCGTCTCACCTTACGATCTATTGCAACACTATGTTTTATTTTTCTTGATTAAATCTTTACTCGCTATCAAGTTCAGGCCTTTACGTTTTTGAACATTTCCTCTGATTTTTTGCTACATAAAAGCGTAGTTTTCTTTTGCTTTCAATATTAAACTATGACATCTCGTAGCAGCTTCCTAATAACAGAACATTTGACAGCTTAATTGTTATAAATTACATCATTATAACTTTCTAGTTACAGTTGTTTTAAACTTTCACTCTTAAGTGGGTACCGTCATTGAGTGAATAGAAGCTGAATTCTAGGATCTAAGAGGCGTTATAACAACTGGATAGATGATTAATTCTACGAAACTTTCGAACGATACGTTTTTTAACTACGATATTACAAATAAAGTAACAAACAAATATAACGCTAGGCATATATTTTTAATTATTATGAGGTGAGTCATTTTATGTGTCTTTTTCCAAATATTACTGTACCGTAAAAAAACATTTACTATCAACGACCAATTTACGTAGTATTTTCAAACGAGTAAAATAAGCAGCAAACAAACACCATCTTTTCTGGGAGGTTAGTACTAACACTGAAAAAACAAAAAATCTTTCAGTTTCGTTTTTAATTTTGTAGTGCAAAATGTTATTTGTAAACTTATCTTTCTTTTGCTCTTTTCGTTATTAATAATTCTGTGTAAGATTAAAAAAACTGCATAGGAACCATGAGAGTGGGTCAATTATGACAACATATATAATGTAGGTTAAAAATAAATATCCATATATTGTGTCTGACGTGCGAAACAATTTTACTGGAGGAAGACGTGTGTAAAGAATTGAAAAAGAGAATAAGATGTATAAAAATGCTTAAACAAACAACTTTTCATAAATATACGTGTGGATAAATTAGTTCATCTATTTATTTAGACAATTATCAGTTTTGTAAAGAAGTGAAATAGGTCGACAGTTGGTATTTGTTTAAGTCTGACCATTTTCGTCAATTAGTCCTCGTCTACTTGTAGTGCCGTGGGAAACCGTTACAATAGAGCAGTAACACTAAAAAAGGAACCAGTTGTGATCCAAATCGAAGCAGACGTTTTGAAACCACTGTTGCAGTAGTTATGGTCGTGATTAATGGAAACCCACAGCCAAGATGTTGGGGAGAGAGTTAGCAGACAGTCCTGGGTCAAGGCTGGACTGCGTGTGATAATTGTTGCCTTGAGCCTCGGTCTCCATGTCATGAGGTAATATGATACCTCGGTCAGGTGCCAGCTCGGTGATTTGTGAAGTGTCACGCAGAAAGTGATTTTCTCAACACTTAATAAAGGTTACGTTGTGCTGAGTGTGTTATGTCGACTGTTCTATATAAGAGTCATTCCTACGAGGAAATGTATAAGTAACCCATTAAATTTACACATAAAATAAGCTTTTAGTTAAATGTACAACATTTGTTATGAATTAATTTTATAAAAACAATCATAGACATAGTAACCTTGGAATAAATAATTTACTTAAAGTTCAAACAACTTTAAAGTACAGTTCTTGTCAATCAGTACACAAGTAAATAAACTAAAAACCAACGTTTGTGTTATTTAAAAACCAAGTTTATTTAAGCAGATTTACCAGGTCTGTTAAAGTTTTTTCAATAAACTTGACGAAATTAAGGACATTTATTAAAAGTTTCTTACTAGTAGTAAACGTATAAAGTAGTTAAAAAATGCCTGTTAGCATTGGATGAACCACAAATTAAAAAAGGAAGAATATTATATAATACAGTATAAGAATATTCTCTATAAACGTTTATGATTTTTATGTTTGTATATTTCTTATAAATGGCTTAGTTGGATACTGTATTATTAAAAAGTTTTATGTTTTATATTAAATGAACAGTATTTTCAAAACCATTGAAAATAAATGTATATGAAGCATAGATTGACCTTTTAAAATTACAAAGACATATAACTTAGACTATGAAAATATGTAATAACAAATAATGTAAAATGTAAGTTATTTTTATTTTGCCATGATCGTGGGTTCTATCTGTTGGCTAATTTTATTCTATCTGTGGGTTCGTAGATTGAAAAAAATGCTTTATACATAATTAACGAAATAATAATTTCAAGAAAATGGAATTAGTTACAAAGGCATATAGATTTGTTATGCGAGTACCCTACAGAGGAGGAAAATCAATGAACTTTTGAAGAAAATTCAAGAAAAACATAAAAAACAAACCTATTGTATGAACGCGTCACGAAACACCACGAGTCGCCATGAAAAACCAAAATTATGTTATTATTATTTATTGATAAAACATTTTACTTGTTCCGAATTATAAATGTATTCAAACATCTGATACAAGCCTACCGCTCTCAGAAGATAATAGACCAAGAGGAACTTTGAAGTCAAGAAACGTTAACAAGTTAATATTTTGTTCATATAAAAAATAAATGAACAAAATAATGTAACGCATATATGCTATGGCATACAATAAAATAAAAATATTTATTTCTAGAAAAAAATTTGTAGAACAATTTAGCTTAGAGAAATACTCAATGGGTTGATGCAGCTAGACTAGGGTAGATGATAAAATCTAGACTGATAATCGGTATAGCTAGTTTACAAATAGCCGATATTTATTTATTACTTTTAAGTGTGTACAAAATCTAGGCCTCACCAATTTATGCCAAACTTGTCGGTAAGGTCCTATAGTAAACAAGAAAAACAAAAACGTAGTACAAAAAATACATGCATATACGTATATTTTATATTATTTATTAGTAATTATTGGGTGGTTTAGGGTAGGCACCTATTTTAACAAAATAAAAATATAGCTTATAATATGACATAACTATGATTTACAATAGATGTATGAATACACTAACAACTAGATGTATGAATGTGGCTACAACAGATACGCCAGTTGAAAGTGTGTAGATAATTTTATCCTGTTTGCCAAATTATGCCTGTTCTCTACTCTCTGCCCTATTCCTCAACAACACTTAGATCGGCAGTGGGTGAAGTGTAATGTTGTACTGTAAACAAAAACAAAGTGATATAACCTTAGCATGTTTTCTTACTGTAATTTAACTATTGAAAATACTATTTGAATTCTAAAACGGATATATGTTTACTTTGTACAATTAATTAAACAGTGTGGTGTATTTGATGTGTTAATGTCATATCTATTGTTTGCTACATTGCCCGTTTCTGGGTCAATGTTTATTTAGGTTGTGTAATTATGGTAAATAGTCCCTTTCAGTACATCTTTTCTTCCAAGAAAAATCCGTTAGAATGAATGATGAATTTAAAAAAGAAACACAATAAATAAAACATAAAACATTTGTTCTACACAATAAATTATAAACAATGCTGAACCACCTTTTATTATATAAATTACTTCATCATGAAAAAAATCCAGAGAGAAAAACAAAACTAATCAAACTTTTTTGATCCAACTCCATTAAGTTGTGGACTACCTTTTCTATTCTTGTACACACCCAACGAAGGCTATATACCATTAAACGTGGGAGTCTTTCCACTCATCCTACATACGTGCAGGAAAAATGAGTAATGTAAAACATAAATAATAATAATATACAAAATAGTAATAATATGTTTTGATATAGGATTTTTGTGAAGATTGGATTCAATATAGATTTTATCAGTTTCTTATTATAAATAACGAAGACAAGTCACTAGGATTATACTTTAGTATATTCTGAAATTTGTGCAAATGAAATATCTATTCATAAACTTTCTGTTTAAAGAGAGTAATACCATCGTTAGGTGAAAGAATCACCGTAGAAACGTAGGATGGCTGCTAAATTGCTGGAAACTTTTAAAACTAACAAAAAATAATTCTATCAGGTTGTTTTAACTGGCGAAATAAAATACTATTTCTTTAAAAAATTTTTTGAAAATGTTTTATGATAAGCTATTTATAAAACAAACAAAATGCCCTTTCTAGTACCATCTGAACACTGTTTGGTGTTAAGTTACGGATCTATAAAGAACTTGTGAACGTTAGACATACGTATACTTACCTCCTTATTTTTGTAATAGTTAGGGGTGTCGTATATTATTATAGTTTAGCCGCATTTTTGTGCCACATCCTGCAATGGTGAACCCTATACGTTTTACTTTATATGTTACTAGGGGGCACCCCTGCACGCTTCGCGTGCCAATCCCGTCGTCACTCGCTACGCTCGTGAGGTATGCTCGGCCTGCGGCCTCACCAAGATACTCTGCTACAGTCCCATTTTTGGATCTTGGCATGTCGCCTCGTGAGGAAGATCGATCTACGACCTTACCAGGACTCTTAAGCAGTATTCTATGAACTATAAATAAAAAAATACCTTTTTAGGAGGCATGTCATAAAAAGTAAACTGCAAAACAAATAATTATTTATTTTTTATTTTCACGTTTCACCACATGTTTTAATTACCGAGGAAAAAAGGTAAACACCAAATACAGATCACCTGATCAAGTAAAAGTAGTGTGTGCTACACTCTCAAGGTGAAATGTAGAACTACAATAAATCAAAACATATACAGTACTGTTGTTGTGAGAACTTCAATCTGCTTATGTCATGTGAAACTACATTAAACCACACAGTCATATGTTTTTTGTAAACAATTCAGATTCTCCATTTGAATAACATGGGATCTTTAGGAGCCCGTGGGGCGGAACCCTGTGGACGGATCTGCATCAAACTTCACAGAAACCATCTCGGGAGTATACAGGACAACATCTTACATCTTAAAGTTTCATGGTGATCGGTTGGATGGTTTGGCAGCGCATAAACTTCAAATATACAAACATCCTCTTTTATAAATATAGATGTAAAATGCTGGTGTTTATCCACTGAGAGTAAATAAACAGACATGACATTCAATAGTGCCCTGATTGGGTGTCAAGTAAAAAAATTGACTGTGAGAGTTGAATAGTTTAGTTCTCCAGTTCACGGTGTGGATGATAGGGCCAGCACAGTTGTCAGTCCCTTGCCTTATTCCCCTCCAAATCATCAGAGATAAACTTAGTAATTATTAGTAAAGATTTATAAAGATATTCATTGATTGTAATTTATTTCAAACTGCCACCCAGACAGTAAGAAAGCGATCAATATTTTACAAAATACAATAAAATATGCCTAATTCAGTCTCTCTAACACACTGGATAGTATAAAAAACATCAATAACAAAAAACGGCGAACTAACCGTTATATAACCTTACAGCTGAAAAAGAGTTTGGCAGCGCCTGTTGGAGTACGCCTTGAAAAAATGTAAATAAAAACTGGCTGTCCATTCATATGAGTTATAAAAATTCTATTCTAACCGTATTGAAAACAAATTTTAAAAGCAAGTGCCTGATAATAGCTGATAGTTATTTTATGGGTTTCAATTAATGACCATTCATAAACAAACATTAGCCTAAGTTGTAAAATAAAGTTCTTCCTGTATATAAAATTAATTATAAAACACAAATATCCAGAATTGTATCATTGGCTTTTCAGTATATTTTTTTCATACTATCAGCTCCAGTGACATTGTTAACTTTCAATTTAAACATTCTTAATGAACATTGGTTCAAATATCTACAGCAAATTTTTATTGGGCCTTCCAGGAAAATAACTCACGATAATTTTGAATGGACCTTCCAGGAAATGAACCCACGACGACCATTTGAATAGACTTTCCGGAAAATGAACCCACGACCATTTGAATGGACCTTCCGGAAAATGAACCCACGACCATTTCGAATGGACCTTCTGAAAAATGAACCCACGACCATTTTGAATGGACCTTCCGCGAAATGAACCCACGATCATTTTTAATGGACCTTCCGCGAAATGAACCCACGAACATTTTTAATGGACCTTCCAAAAAATTAACCCACAACCATTTCGAATGGACATTCCGAAAAATGAAACCACAACCATTTCGAATGGACCTTACGAAAAATGAACCCACGGCCATTTTGAATGGACCTTCCGCGAAATGAACTCACGATCATTTTTAATGGACCTTCCGCGAAATGAACCCACGACCATTTTGAATGGACCTTCTGCGAAATTAACCTACTACTATTTCGAGTGGTACTTCCGCGAAATGAACCCACGACCATTTTGAGTGGATCTTCCGCGACATGAACCCAGTAATGCGTTTACTGTTCACTGGAACGTCAATGTCGTCGGTGAGAAAAAGGTAAAGTCCCTATCCGACCACTCATATAAGTACAGTGGTATTGCCCCCGTATATGCTATATGTACGTATATGGGTGGGTGGGTGGGAGAGAGCATCGTCAACTACGTACGTGTGTGGTTGTATAAGATAATCTATAATCTAAGTTCATGGGAGGGCTGTCAAACACGTAACTGTTTGACTAACAAAAAAACTATAGTATTAGATTATTGAATAATTTAGCATACATTTGACAGAAAACAAACTTTCCTTGTAAGACGGTTAGGAGCAAGTAACTAGTTGTGGGTAATAACCGGTTGTTGTAACGGTGGTATATTGTCACATACCAGGGCTGCCAACACACGTGTCTATTAAGGCTCAAGGATACCACTTCTGGGTGTCTCTCCACGACCTTGCATTACGTAAAAGAGAGTGATTTATATTAGTGAAGTGATAACAACGCAACAGAACGAGGTAATAAAGTTTATAATATTAAACGTACCTTCTGGCCTTACTTATCGCTGTTGAATTGCGACGCGTTTCGTCAACACAGTGATATCTTCATTCATCTACTATGTAGGTTTTTAAATATTAATATATAGCAGTTAATGCACACGATACAAATAAATGAGTAAATACAGTTGATTTTCGTTGTCAAAGTGTATTTTTTTATAAAATATTCAATATTAAAAAAATAATTTTTTATTTATTTTATCATAAAATACACCATGACAGTGAAAATCAACTGTATTTACTCATTTATTTGTATCGTGTGCTATAACATTATATATTAATATTCAAAAAATACATAGTAGATGCCTGAAGATGTCACTGTGTTGACGAAACACGTCGCAATCAACGGCGATAAGTAAGGCCAGAAGTACGTTTAATATTATTAATAGTCGAAGTTCCAGTCGTAGGAAATGAACTCCATTTAAGCTTAGCTATGATTCATTTAACAATTTTCTTTCTTTAAGATTGGTGAAGACAATCGATTGAACGCACAATTTAGTTAGCTTGTGATTTATTAAAAATGTTCTTTCTTCAAGATTGGTATGACGCGAAGACACTCGATTGAACGCACAATTTATAAGACAATTATCTTCAACAAGATGGGTATGACTTTAGGAGAATCTTCTGTTCAAGGATGGCTTTAAAATAGATATCTCCTACAGGCTTTTAAAACTAACCCAATCAATTTAAAACTAACTATAGCATCAATTTATTGTACAGTATTAGTCGGGAGAACTGGTGGCCAAGTGGTTTAACTAAAGCATCAGGTCTGAGCCTGGGTCAGAGATAGCGCAGATTCGAATCCTAACAATGACTGATAGTTTTTATCAGTAGTGTTCACCTTGCAGTACTGGTTACTCTGTCTGAATAAGGTCCCCGCACAGATCAACAGTCTCTGGGGCATAGGCGGAGTAACATTAAAAAGAGGAGATAGGGATTTCCTTTTCATATATAAATAAATCGTATGGTTTTTTTTTGTTAGCTACAATTTCTTTCAAAATTAAAATTATATGAAAGCTGAGTTTTATAGTTGGACAAAATCCAGTCCATCAAGCCATTTAAGACCTGACTCACTGATTCTATTTATGCTAGCTAATCCCTCCGTAAAACAGCGCAAGAGGCACTTTGAAACTATGTGATCCATTGTTTGGATATATTCCCCACAATCACATGACTGATCTACTGTCAATCCCCATTTGTATTTCCAGTAGTTACATCTGCCCACTCCAAAAACGTAAATCATTAGTCCCAAATAAGAAAGGAATAAAACTTAAGAGTAGCAACGTTAAACATAATCAAATCGTAAAAATTCTGACTCTTTGAGAATGTAGACCAGGTAGATTATTATACGAAAGTAACCCAGATAAGTCAAACTAACTTGTATTATAAAAAAATAAAATAGGAGGAACTTTCTGCTTATTATTTTTGTGTTTCTACTCGCACATTGTATTTTGAAAGTTAGCTCGATTCTCTGTAAAAAAAAGAAACAAAACAGTAACAATACTTATTTTTCTTACATGTATATTATTCTTACTTTAAAATTAAGATCTATTTTCAAACACCATACGAGGGAGACAGTATTTTATAACGGCCTAGTATTACAATCATGGTCAATGCGGAAATCAACAAGTGAACAAAATAAACTACTTTACAAGTACGGGAACTTAGCAAGTACCAATAGGCTACTTTACAAGTACAGGTCCGATATCAATAATTAAAATGAGGTGAATGATCAATAAAACCAGTATCAACTTTCCCACAGTCTATCAACTCGAGGTCGTGTAGTCTGTATACATTTGTCGGTTCCGCCATAAAAACACCAGTAAATGAAAGTAGTCCCAACGATGTAGGAGCGTAAGAGCGGAATCAAACGGCAAATATCCACAACTCGTTTACGTACTTTCTTTCGAAAACCGGTTGTAAACATTGAACAATTTCAGGGACAAGAACACTAGTCTTTTTTAATGTATTGCTCCGATTTACTACAGTATATAAAAGATCATATTTAACTCCGATAAAAATTTTAAATATAAAAAATTATGTATTATATCCAGAGACGTTTAACTCGTATTGATAAGAAAACTCTTATGGACGTTAAATTCTTTTTTAAAGTGGTTTCATGTAGATGTAAACACTTTTGCCTTCTAGAAATGATTCAAGTTCCCTTCCTAGGTACTTTCAGAATACCTAGGGCTTCGATTGTTGGCGCGTTTAATGGTGTCATTAAATAGGAAACGAAAACAAATAGTTAGAAAAGTACCTGCCGCTCATAATACACGTGCCATAACCTCACTTCGCTCAGATCGTGACGTAGGTTAGTAACGACCACAGACCACAGAATTATACAGTAGACTTGTGGTTCTTACCAGACGAAACGGTTTCAACTGGTCTATTTGTGTGATGGAAGGAGAGAGTCTACTATCGCTTACTGAACTATGTTGAAATGTAATCCCAAGACACTTTTCTTATGTCTTGGAGGAAATGACCTTTTGCATTTATTGCCGATCCAACTCGTTCTTATCTCCACCATGGATTTGTTGTGATATCACATGTGCAGGCTTTCAGGTTTTGCGCAACCGCTATCATCCGACAGAGGTCTGATTTTAGAAATCGTCGAGTACATTGACACATGGTTATGTCACCTTTTATAATGCTTCCAACGTTCTAGAATCCTCTTAGAACTGTTATTGGAACTCTTTGGCTTTATGGTGTTTTGTTAGCGACTTGCATTAGATAAAAAAATGTCACCAATTCAGGTTTACTTTAATTAGTTTAAAATATATAAATATATCAAAATATTTTTATATAGACAATAGAAACTCTGCATAATAGGGGTACAGATAAAACTCATGAGGTACAAGATAAATAATTAAATATATGTACTGTATAAGCATACACCGAGCATGCGGGCACACAACCTAAATTATTCTCATAATGAAAAGACTTTCATGGATTTTCTAGAAGTGTTTCCAATGATCAGTAATTTAGATCCAATAATTAGATGGCAATTGTGATTTTATCCGAAAGGTGCTGCTGGGTGTGAACCCTCTCATCCAACAAACTTCCATTCACGTAGCTTGGTGGAGAATCAAGAGTAATTCATCCTATTTGATGAGTTTGTAGTGGAGATTTAAGAGATGGCTCTCAAAGAAGACGTTTGTAGATGATAAGAAAAAACTTCTAGTAACCTTATAAATATATAAAAAGTATTTTCTAGGTGTGGTTAGAGAAGTTATGGGAGTAATTCCTAACGATGTGTAATTGCCTCCAATTACGATGTTTTTAGATTCAAGAAATTACTCCTAATTATTTGGCAGTTGTTATGTTTATAAAAAACTCACGGAGTTGGGAATACATATTCGCCCATATCTTGACGATCGGCGTCTTATGAATAAATAAATAAATACTCCAGGTAGGCTCCTGAACTCTCTAATCATCATAAGTGGGATTGTAACCATTCATCAACTAACTCCTTAAAATGTAAGGAATATTTACTTATAATGTTTAATGTACTTGTTGGTATTAATTCCCTAGCATTTTTCACTAGAACCACAGAGAAAGGGAAACAGAGGTCGCTTTCTTATGTTGCAACGTACGTCCTAGTAACAGTTAACCACTGATGTAAATCTTAAAACATTTTGAGTAGTAATTATTACCCTTTTCCTTCAGGATTTGGAGGGGAAAGGGTGGAGAGACAACGAAGATGGCTCCGCACGGACAACTGGCGAACTAAATACTCGACACCCATTCAGCGCACTATTAGATTTGACTTCTGTTTCTTTCTTCTCTGTACTAAACATAAATCTTCTCTGTACTAATCATTAGATAATTTGTATACCCTATTTCATAACAATGTATGTATTTATCTTGAACATTTATTTTGTAATCGTAATGTGAAACATTTTCTTTGATGATAAAAATCTTTAAATTGAAATAATTAATACCGTGATGTATGTAAATCAATCTTTTTAACATCAGTTTAAACTTGTTTAGATTATTATGTTCAATTTATCTGCCACAAATCATAGACCAGTACATAGAGGTTATGGTTTTATAGGCTAATACCATAAAACTCCCATATAAAACTGGACGGTCTAAGTTAATACCACATGGACAATAAACACATATCGGGAGCTGCTATAAGGCTATGACTTGCACGCAACCGACCCGGATTCAATTCCAGGTAATGGCCATGAAGTTTTACCCTTGTGTGCTATTGTGTCTTGGAAGTCGCAGAAAGCCACTGATCAACACATTTTTTTTCTATTTTGCAGGCAAGGGGTGTATTGTGTCTTTAATTTTGGGCTTCTCTCCCCAATAAAAGCCTTACGTGACATTAACTTTTTTATTCCTACAATCTCGTGTTCATTTAATGGAAAGATAGGCTGCATAAGGCACACTATTGGAGGTTCTCTTATAATCATTCGTATGATTTGAAATAATTAGAACAGAAACCTTCAAAATACTAGATGTGTTTGATTATCATCAGCATAAACTGCTTCTTAAGCTTAATAATGTTTGACTTTATTTGGTATAGTTTTATTATATGAAAAATTCTTTTCAATATAGAAAATGCGTGATATAGTTTTCATAAATTAAATAACACGTTTTTTTTTAATTCTATCTGTTTCTATAGTGGTATTCAATTTGAGGAACAGCTAAATATTACGACATCAATTCCTACGTTCCACACATTAAACTAGTCATGTAAGTTTCTTCGTCTAAAAATAAACGTCGTCACTCTGTTGTTCGTAGTTTGTGGACTGTCCGTTTTGCAGCGCGTCGCGCGTTTGTGGACTGAGCGCTGTTGTCAGATAAATTGTGGCAGTCCACAGTGACCAAAACTGGTGCTCAAATGTTGCTCTGTCACTCGTCGTTCATGTTGGCAATGATGTACGCATGGTACTACAGATGAGGTACACTAGGAACCAATGTTCGCTGAACATTGAATGACCGGAGTTTAGTTCGTGCTGCATAATTTGTTCCCTATTACTACAAACTGTTTAACATACTAAACAGGTCGGAATTCAAATGTTAATTTATGTGAGATAACGAGTTAAATTACCTCAAATGAAGAGATGAAAGCAGATTTAATCGACATAACAGGCTGGGTACATTTAACAAGACATCATAAATTATTCCGACAGTAATGCTATAAATAGGCATAAAGAAATGCCTTGAAGGAGACATCACTAATTAATTGTTTGGTTACCTTTAGATACTCTTCGGAGTCCTAATGCAGTAGTTGCCATTTCTCAGTTTGACAAGTTCATTTAGACCTTCCACAAGTTAACGTAAATACGTAAACGAGGAAATAAGAGGAATGACGATTCTGTTTCTGGTTAAGTTATTCCGATTGGACTTTATTCTAATTTCCCTAAAAGGGTTTGTTTTAAGTATTGGGTATTTTCTCGTTAAACACTAAGTAACGCAATGAGATTTTTTTAAATACAAAGTGTATTAAAACCACCGATCTGGTATATCCATTGAAATAATTGACGTAAACATATGAAATAAACTATTTTTGACCATAGAGAATTTAACTTAATTTTTTAGAAGATTGTCAGATGCCTTACAATAGCCGTTTTCGGAGAGGGGGTAGGTTGGTTTTGGCGCAGAAAAAAAGAAAAGAAGTTGCTTTTTTATGGCCGCAGCGAACGCCTCAGTAGCAGATATATGTACATATTTGTAAATTTTTAGTATAGCTGCTACTTTTTTCTTGAGGATAAGAGATAATAGAGGAGAAGTGACAAGGTGCTGGCTCTACCATCTCCATGACGAACTGGAGAAATAACCACTCAACACACATTTAGCGTAATGTTAGACGCGACCTCTTTCTTTCTTTGATGTTTTTAGAAATAGTCAAAAAATAACAATATATGTCGAGGAAAACTTCATTTTAAAGGTCTTCAATGCATCATCATTTTGATATAAAAAGTTATACATTTTGCGAACCCTTGGTGTAGGGTGGAACAAAATCGAAAGAATGTTGGGTAAAAACTTAAAAAAACGTAAACTTAAAAAAGTTTACGTTATTGCAACTCTTCACCGGAGGAGTATCACATTTTTACCCAGTACTACTAATGATATAAAGCTTTTCACAAAATTCCATTTCCAACATAAAAAAAAAAAAAATCGTCAAACATAAGAAAAATGAAATGGGCATAAGCAAAGATTTTAAATAGCAACCCATTACATGTTGCATATCAAATTGAAGATCGCTCAAAAATAAACACAACTATGTTTGGCACAGCTCTGTTTGGCATAACTCTGTTTGGCACAATTCTGTTTGGCACAACTCTGTTGGTTTTAATTTGGCGGACGAAAATCCGTTTTCACAACGAAAACGTTACTAAGTAAACATTTTTCTATCATCAACCTTTGACATGTTGCATATCAAATTAAAGGGTTCGTTTTACAATTATTTATTACGGTTTTCAAATGGTAGATTTTTAAGTATTACATTTTTACGTTTCCTATAATTATGTTTCCTATTCGTAATTAATTTTTGAACCATATCACAATTATGTTTTAAGAATTATGCATGCTAATGTGCCACGTAAAATTAAAGTAGCACCGAAAAAAAAACTGTTTTGTGTTTAATGATTCGTATGGTTTACAAATGGTATTAGAAAATACAATACAAAATTGCTTTCTTGTAAGTCTTTATTAAATGTTCAATCAATTCCATTTGAAAATGTGCCAACTGAATAAATAGCCAATTAACAATTCATTTCAACACATTTTATTGGTTTATGTTTAATTGATAGTCTATCGAAGTAGACATTACTAGAGAAGTCTGGGGTGTCCTTGTTGGGTGGTAGTTTGTGTCAGGATATTGTGTACCGGAGAGAACTGGATATCCGACTTGTTATAAAGCTGAAAATCAGACCAATATAACGTGGTTCGGATTCTATGTAAATATTCTCTTAGTTACACCAGCTATTGGGCTATTTTAATAAATATATCTTTCCAATTAACAGTTGATCTTAGTTAGTAACAATGTCGACACTTTTTCATCCATACTCATTCGCCTCTCCTATTTGTCCATATCTGTACGATCGGCGTCCTAATATTGAATAATAATAATAATAATAATAATATTAGATATTATAAATTTATTGAGGAAAGGAAATTTATAAACTGGAACTAGTGTGTTTGACCTTGCTCCAGTAGTGGTGGCTGCCTGTGGCATAGACCACAGTGGGTGGGCGGGTCTGTCTGTCTCGCAACCCCACCCACCGCTAGGTCAGATGTCGTGTGCGAGCTGTTGCAGTCTTGTACCATTCGTTATCTCTAAGTAAAAAGCGGTCCGTCTACAAATCTCACTTACCCACTCTGTAATTACCCGGCGTCAGCAGTACTGCCAGGCGTAATTTACTACTACTAGTCTACGCTTTATGAATTACGTCTCTGCGATAATGTTTGAAGTGCTGACCTACTCCAGTTGAATAGTACATTAAACACGCCAACCTTTATGACTGGCGTTATAAGAATATAGTTACAATGCCGATCGTAATCGATGATAAAAATTACCCTCGAGAATACACTATTTTCCTGTTTAAATAATATTAGAATACTTTGGGATCGGACAACTAAAAATACAAACATATTTCACATTCATTCTAATATCTGCCACTTAAAAATCCATAAAATAAATTACAGTACTATAAATTAGCTGTAAACATATTTTAATATTACAGGATTCCCATTCAAATCAATAAGTATGACTGACTTTAAATTCATCATGATTTTGTTCTTTTCCTCTTTGTGAATGGACTACATGGAATCGATATGTTTAGTCTTCCTTTATTCCCAATAGTTATTAATTTTAAGGACTATGCGAGTTTTCGTTCCTTTGACCAAAGATTATAGAATTATATAACTATAGTTCTATCATTTTTCCTTTGACAACATACATCTTGTTGTCTTCGTTCTTCTTCATCCTATCTTCGTGTTTGAATGGTGTATCTTATCTCATTTCAATCTTACCATTTTGGTCTGGTTTCGTTGTTTTTTATAACATTGTAAATTTTATTTATCATCTTTTTAGATTCGAGTTCTTTTTTACTGTAAATTGGATCATATTATGAACGTAGTTTTGTTAACTTACTGGTTTTATTTTTATTTTAAAAAATTATTCATATAGAGCATTTTAATCGTTTTTAGTAGCACAGTTATTACCTTAAAACAAAACAAAATTTATCAAGACTTTGAGACATTTTATTTTACATTGTTTCAATAAACTATATCCCATATATAACGAAATCACGCAAACTAAAATTAAGATTACTAATATTACGCTTAGACGTGGTGTGATTTGTTGAATATAGTTTTATTGTAGATAAGTTAATGGATTGTTTATAAAGAAAAGATAAATTCGGTCTTTTGATCATCATTATGTAACACTGCAGAACAAACATGTTCCGTATCCTTGCAGAATGTGTGTTATTTACAACACATAAAATGGCTGGAAACCCAATACAATTATATGGTATATTTTTTTGTATTTTTATTGTGAGAATTCGAATTAAATATTTATTTTTGAATGTCTTCTATCTACTGCTAACAATCATCTTCGAAACACTTTTACGGTCATCTCAATACTAATTGAAAGTTGATTTTCGGATTTTGAACACGTCATGTCATAATAACACTTTGTACAATAACTGTCAACGTTTCGGCCACATTGCAGTGTACCGTCTTCAGGATGATACAAGCAGTGAAACTGATATTACGTGAGTTCATCTTGAAAATATCCTACCGAAAATGACCGAACAATCGGCAATGATATTTCAGCATAAGTGGACATAATTCAAATAAATTACGTAGTCGAAAACAAGTTTCAAGCATATAAAAGGTTATAACAATGCAGGCACAAATAACGATGAAAACCTAATGGAGATATAAAACCATTGATTATATGACAATACTAATACTCGTATATGATAGAACGCCGTAACTGAGATAGATACCAATTGCACACACGACTGTGCGTAAAATGCGTTATGAATATGAAGGCACTCTTTGTATTACATGCGATTATAAATTATTGCTTATAAAACTTAAACAATATTAATAGACCTACTTTATTTTAAATATTCCATAGCACTATAGATGGCACTATTGTTACTCCAGAGAGTAAATATAAGAAAACATATTCTCTATTACATATTTGTAAATTAACAATTAACAATAAAAATTTCTTTTTTTATCCACTAAATATTAGTTTGTTGTTTATTAATTTTTACAAAATATTTTATTCGTAACCAAATACACATTAGAATTTTTTCATCGGTTAACCTTTAGTAGTTAAAAACACTACACTAATTACAGTCATTCACAAGATTTTAATCTTAAAAAAATAAATAAAAGAAGTAATTCAAGAGGTTATGTTTCAGTTAAAACATAAATCACAATGTACGGTTTTTGTTCTATCCTTTATATATGGTTATTAGAGCACCAACTAAGAATTAAAGCTACAGTAAGTGCTGTAGTAAGCTACAGTAAGTATTGATGTAATTTAATACTAATTTATTTCTGCATTTATTTTATTTTTAGTTTTATAAAATCTACCATTACTTTCAGAAAAAAAATTCTCTCATACTTCATTTAATGGATGTCCCGAGTTCACAAGTGCGTGCTTAGTGACATTTCAGTGTAGCTCTGACACATGGTTTTGCCAAGAGTATTGTGTTAGAAATATGACAGACAATAACAACTTGTTGTGGTATAAATCCGCTGGAAGAAGTATTTTGAATTAGTTTAAATAAGAATAAAACGGAACAATATAAAAATAACAAGATAAGAACAATCTATAAACAATTGGGGAAATATATATAAAAGACAATCAAAACAATAAAAAAGTCCGGGATCATAATATGTTTAATCACTCTAAAATTCGCAATATCGAACAAGTAGGTAATAAAACAGTTGCATTTAGTGAACTGAAATGTGGTAACAATGCAAAACATAAAGGCGTTGCTATGATTGCGGCTGGCTTACATCGTCACACCATTGGTTGTAGCATTCCCAAACTCCTCGTAATACCAGCATTTGCTAAAGAACACTTTGAAGCCAAGTTGGGTTATTCAATAAATAACCTATAGCAAAGAAATTACTTCAGGTTTTTTGTTACCTCAAATAATAAGAGTAATGATTGGTTGAATATAAACAATAATATTTTCAATCACTTTATGTTGAAAAGAAACTCATACAAGTTTATTTTGTTTTTATATTTATCCATGTTTTTACACAATCTGAAGCAGTGTTTTCAAAATTTAATATCAATATTTCAGAATGTCGGTGTGGTTCCTGATGGTTTTGGGCCTGGGCTTGGTGTCCGCAGAACTCGAAGTAGTCAACCAGTGGACTCTGTTCGACTTTGACATTCCTTATGGCTATCCAACCAATGAGAACTACACCACAGCCCAAAGTCCCTTTACAGGGCTGGAAGTGGGCTGGGATCGTATCTTCCTCTCCCTTCCACGGTTTATGCCCGGAGCACCCCTCAGCCTGGCCTACATCCCTCGCAACCAGCCTGGAGGATACAACGACCTCTCACCAAAGTTGCAGGTCAGCCTGGAAAGGAAGATATATACTGGAATAATAATAAAAAAAAAAAATAATAATAATAAGAAAAGATATAATTACTGTTTAGTACCTATTATTTATTATTAATTCTTAAGAATTAGGAAACAACACATAGAAATTCTATATAAAACAATCAGAGATTTTGATAAAAATAGGATCCTCAAAAGGTTAAAAAGTTAAGTAATATGTCAAATTATAGGTTTCTAAGTAAGGAAATAATACCATTTATTGGTGAGTTTATCATTATTGGTTTATTTTAATACATACATACAAATCCTCTTCCATATTGGTGATTCCTGGATCTGGGCTATGATTAGGTGTATCCGTTTTGTCCTATCCCCCATAGTTTCTCTTCTTCCACCATATGCCAACTCACTCCTCTCCTCCACACATCCCTTTTCACCCCACCAATTCATCTTCTTCTAGATCTTACTCTGGGTCTTGCCCCGTCAACCACCAATAACACCGTCTTCTTAGGAATTTTCTCCTCATTTGTCTAACGTATCCAAACCATCTTGGTCTTGCTATTTCTATTCTTTCTCTTAAAATGTTTTCCACCCCTCTTCAACCTATTTATTTCTAACTCCATCCCTAGTTATACCTTTGACAGTCCTAGCACTATTAATAATTAGTACTATTAACTTTAATTTATATAATTGAAGAACTAAACCATATTGGTCTTGTATTTCTACTCTTTCTCTCAAAATGTCTTCCACTCCTCTTCAACCTCTTCATTTCTAACTCCATCCCTAGTTTCCCCCTTAACAGTTCTTCAAAATAATTACTACTTTTAACTTTGATTTATATAATTGAAGAACTTAGGTAACAGCTGACTTACCTAAAGAGAGAAAACAACTAAACACAATGGACATGAATTTTTAATGCCACTGGTATATTCAAGCCAGAAGGTGGCAAGAGCAAAAAGATTTACTTCCAATATATTATATACATACAAAGCATCTTCTGTTCCGCTATTGTGGACTCTAGCTAACTCAGCCTTTCCACCTTTTTCTGTCATTTCACAGTTGTTCTCTGAATACATATTTCCAATATGGTCCTTTGTTATTAATATATTCTTTTACTCTGTCTATCCATTTTTTCCGTCCATTGTGTTTTGTCTCTTCAATGCGTCTTTACTTTTTGTTTTGGTGATATATCTTCTTTAATAATTTGCTAACCTTGCTTCATCTGTTCTATTCTTTAAGTAAGAATAAACATCATTACTGTTTGAAATAGACGAATGAAGGTAAAATTATTCATAAAACAATCGAGGATTGTTGATTATCCAAATATATAATGACCCTTCCCTAAAATGGTAGTGAAGCTCATTTGAAAGAAAATGATTAAATGTTTATCTTAATTCAGACCCAGGTTATCCATCAGGTATGGATAGAAGGATAGTTGTACTGAACATTTTTTAGAATGAAAATTTAGACTTGCATTATGCTTTTTCATATTCTAATAATCTATATACACAGTTGTTGCAATAGGTGTTTAAAAATCAAATAAATTTACTAAACAAATTACTAACGAATTTTACTTAAAATATATACTGTAATCTTACCAGAAAATTATATAAAATTTATAATTTTAAATACATTTGTAAAGGTCTACTTTTGTATGACATGACTATTCAATCTCAAGTAAAACAAGTTATATGTATTAATCATATTTTTATACAACTCATTTAGTTACTTAATTTTTTACTATGGACAGTTCAAGTTTTACAAACTAAAAGTTGTAAATCTGGGCGAAATCAGCTTATTTGATTATTCTATTAATTACTGGTAACTAAATCTACCAGTCACATGGTAGCTGCATCCTATGCTTCAGCTAAATAGTATGCAAGCAATTTCCCACTTATCAGCTTGAATTATAACTACAGGAATTAAAATAAGTATTTTTGTGTTTATTTGTTGTTCTCACCTAACTGTCATTTTTCCATATGACATCATGGGAGATGCGCATGATATCTACTGTCTTATTTTATTATTTACAGTGGTCTATACTACTTAAAATTCAATAAAAATGTTGACTCTGTAATCCACAGCCCTACCCAAGTTGGGACTGGCACCAACAAGCGGCAGCAGGCCAAGTGGGAGGAGATTACAACTGTACGGGACTCGTCTCTGTGTTCCGAACTGTCCTGGATCACTGCAACCGTCTCTGGGTTTTGGACAGCGGTGTGCTTGACTCTCTGGTTAACTTCCGAGTGGCATGCCCTCCCAAGCTGCTCATCTTTGACCTCACCACTGACTCTCTGGTTAGAGAAAATAGTTGATCTTAAGACTTGTTATGAAATATATCTTCCATGGTATGAAACAGGAAAGAAAATATTTCCAAGTGTAATGATGGTAAGATCTGCAGACCTATAAAGAAACATAATTCATTTAGTACAGAAACTAAGTAAAGAGAGAGTATATTTAACATCATTATTATGTGATTTGTAAAGAAGGTTTATGTGATATATGTAAAAAAATATTGAATTGAAAATAACTTTATTCATGAAGTACACAGTGGCTTCTTCAAATCTACTGATACTTTACAGTACATCTGATGCCATTAGATGTACTAATGCCATTAAATGTACTGATGCCATTAGATTTACTGATTTACATTGAATGGCATCAGTACATCTAAACTATAAATATAATATAACATGAGATGAAACAAGTGGGAATAAGTAAAAAAAAGGGAAACTTACAATTCATCAAAACTGTACAAAGGTTTTGAAATTAAAAACGTTTTTAGGTCGCTTTTAAATTTCTTAAGCTTATCAATACCTCTTATCTCAACTGGAAGTTTTTCTAAAAATCACTTTTCTACACAAGATGCTTTTAATTCGAAAACTTTAGTTTGAGGAGCATTGACGGAAATTTCTTTTCTAAATCGAGTGTTGTAGTGATGCTTGTCCTCCAGTCTGTCTACCATATAACCGTACTGTTAGACAAGTTGTTGATATGTAGAACAGTATAATTAACATAAATATTGTAGATGGTCATAATACTCATATTTTTGACATTTTCTCGAACAAAAACATACCACTGTATATTCAAAATTGTTCTTAATGCCCTTTTTTGGAGTATTAGAATTCG
Source organism: Stictocephala bisonia (assembly GCA_035578905.1). NCBI lineage: Eukaryota > Metazoa > Arthropoda > Insecta > Hemiptera > Membracidae > Stictocephala > Stictocephala bisonia. The sequence goes on along the minus strand of JAQJVL010000364.1, from coordinate 695,246 downwards.
ATCAAGATTATATTTCGATGTGCCACCATACATAGTAATTCCAAACCATATAGACAACTCGACAAGAGAAAAAAATCGAATGATTGTTTTTTTATGTTATGTACGGATGTGTCACTAATTTTAAGGCTGGCATCATCAGCATAAAGACAGAGTTTAGTAAACGGATTGTTAATAAACGGAGTCTAAAGGCCCTTTACATAGCATAGGAATAAGAGAGTTCTTATTATAGACCCTTGCAGTACACCGTGGTGTATCTTAGTAAGAGGTGAGAAACTGGATACTATGTGACTGTCTTTTAAATATTTAATGTCAACATATTGTGCTCGATTGGTTAAATACCATCTAAACTATTATAAAGTATTTCCAAGCGTAATGATGGTAAGATCTGTCTGTACTAAATAAACATAAATTTATTTAGTACAGAAACTAAGTAAAGAGAGTACATTTAATATCATTATTATTTGATTTGTAAAGAGGGTTTATGTGATATATAAAGAAATAAGTGACTTTACACTGTTTTAAGCATTCTTCTTTTTTCTTTATTAGTTAAAAAGAGTGATTCAGGGTTATAAATTATGTTAAATGGCACTACAGCTGATTTATCTATACTGTACGTTAATTACAGGAAAATAACAAATTTATTATGAAGATACAGTTCAAACTCTGAGTGAGTCTTATGGAAGAAGGAAACCAGAATGTTCAAAACAGCGTAATACTGCATTCTACTCTTTTAGTCGGAAGACTTCTAAAAACAACTCTGTATTACTCAATTAAAATTTTAACAATATATGTTAAAATGTTATTTAAAAAGGAAATTGTATAGTAACTACATCCTTTAAATGAACGAGAAAGTATTATCACTCCGTCACAATAAAAAAAAACTGACAATGCCGAGGGTGTGTACGTAATACCACTCTACTACTTCCCCTTATGAGAAATAGATTCTTCCAGCCACTAAAATGTTTGGGCACATTATGCAGTAACAACTGGTAATACATGATATTTAAAGAACAACGTCTGCAATTTTCAAGATGCAAAAACACTTGTGTTTCGTTCCATTGACAACACGGAGCCGGCTAAAGCAAGGCCGTATAATCAAAGGTTCTATACTAATTTATGAAAAACAAAACTTAAATAGAACCATCCAGCCTAAGATTCATTACCTTAAGCATTTTGGTCTCAACATGAGTTTAATGTGAGTTACCATTGAACTATCAAACATGCAAATAAGATTTCTGTTTAAATCACAATATGGTTAAGAAAAGATGTTTGTATTAATAATAACATTTTATTGTTTATAATTGACATCCCAATAAAGCCTCTGTCACAAGATAACAAATATATCCACCTTTCTTCTTGTATTGCATCGTAGTTTGTCTTACAAAAATAAATAAGATATTTGTAGATCATACAAGATTTTTAATTGCCACTTATTGTATGTAGATAGTACTGTAAGCATTTCAACTCTCTTGTAGATTGAATAGATTAAAATATCTTAATACTTAAATCTAGAATGATGTATATTGTACAGTATGTATGGACTGTTAACTTATAAATCCGAGACACCATCGGAGTTGAAACAGCTTATCAGTTCAAGGCTTTGTACTTTGGTCATGTCCAATCCACCAGGTCAGGGTCATCATTTGAAATGAAATGAAAATAAATTTATTTCCCAAACATTCAAATGTATACATCAGTAAGTTAAATGGTATTGTTCAACATAATAATACAAAAATACAATGAAACATAATACAAGTAATCACCAAACAAATTGTCTAAGATAAAAACAAAAATAATAAAAATCGTACAGTAATTCCTTTTCATGGGAAAAGCCTACATGGGCATACTGGCTGTGCGTAGGCTGAGTTGCAAGTATTGTATTAAAAAAGGACCAAAATGTAATTGTTTTATCACAGATTATTATATAAGGGGAAAATATTTTGAATGTATGTCTATACTAACTAAAATGTACATGAGAGTAAACAAGTATTTTAAAAGAAGGAAAAATAGATGATATTTATAAAATAATAATAATATGAACTTTGAAACATGGAAAAGTGATAGTATAAATTAATTTAATTATTAACACTTCAATGACATTGCAACTCGGAGGTATGACATTCGTATCCAAAAAGTAATCACTGACTCTATGTCAATTTAGGAAGGGTTAGAGAAACAAGTGCATGCAGGATGATGCCCTGTGAATACTTCTCGCATTTTAAATCCTCCTGCAGCTGGAACTGTTTTGAGTAACTTAATAAAGGCCCTGGTCTATGGCATAATAGGATGTTGACGGGATAGGTTTATTTATTGAAATTCCTCAGGAAAAACAACTATTTTACAAATTTTACTGATCATATGAGAAAGAGGTCAACCTTTTCTTGAATTTTTTTAGTGTTAATCAGAGTTACATGAGTTTCATGTTAAAACATGCAAGTCAGATACATACCTTGAACTTGCAGTTCTAATGTTAGAAGATTAGTTCAGAGCAAAATAAATTAATTGAAAACAATATTATTTAAACGTTAATTACTAACCTCTGCTACTCTATTTTTGGTAGAAGTTTAAACAATTGAAAGAATTAAACTAAAAGGTAAAAAGGCTTTCAAAGTGAGTTTTAAAGTAAACACATATGGAATCAAGTTTTAAATTTTACTTAGAAGTGGATTTCTTTTCTTGTTTATCAACACAGAGCATGTTCCGCAGGTACGCAGTATCACAATGCCTCCAGAGGTTCTCCGCCCCAACACCCTGCTGACCAACCTGGTTCTGGACAGTAATGCCAGAGGTCAGGGCTACAACACATGTGACGACACCTTTGTGTACATGAGTGACACCACCAACCCTGGCCTTGTTGTGTACGACGCACGCCGTGACTCTGCTTGGCGTTTGGGTCATCCTGCCATGTTCCCTGAAACCGACTGGGGCACATTCAGGGTAAGTTTTTACCTAACAACCTTTAAATATGTTTTTCTAACAGAGCAAAAGGTGCCTTTTTGTATAAGTATTTTTTTATAAAGTCAAGAAAAAACTGGAAAACTCAAAATTTTTGTGAACTAAGTTATTTCATACTCTTCTACAGTTATATGTATTTCAATATATTTCAGTATTATAATGAATCTTGTTTACTAGTAATCACAGACTGTTAAATATATTTTTACAAGTTATAAAAAAGTACTTTGTAGCATTTATTTTTTTCCAAAAATGCTCACTAAAGGAGCGCAACTAAACTTTATATTAAGTTATGAGAATTAATGGAGTATTTTTATTTATTTGTAAAAAGAATATATAGGCCTATTTCAATAACAATATTTCTTACTTATACTTATGCACCAATCCTAGCATAGTTGATTTAGGAAAATGTTACGTAAGTGTAATCTACATAAATACATACATGCAGAAATCAAATAACATAACACATGGCATAACAAAGAAACAAATTTAATAAAATAAAAATATAATGAATTTAATCAAACAAAATTGAAATTTACAAATATTCATTGGTAGCAGAGTATTAAATTGTTCTTATAAATATAGTGAAGAGTATAGTTCTGAGCCCCAAATTATATTTTACTATTTGACATTAAAACAACCCATTTCTTATCTATCTCCATCACTAATTCTTAGGTAAATAATAATCTCTTAGTTTCTTACCAAAAACTGCTTTAGTCAGGAGGATATTCAAAAGGGTCCCTTCTCCCTAATTTTATTTTATTATTGGAAGAGCTAGTGGTTGGCCTAATTAATATAGTATGTATCAAGACTTTTGAGCCTGAGCAGGAATAGCGCAGGTTTAAATCCTGGCCTTGGCTTGAAATATTTTTCAGACGTGCTCACCTCGTACTATTCTGGTTCTCTCACTTACTCTGTCCGATTACTGCAAATCTCTATTGAAATGCAGACTCCGTCTTAAAAATTCAACCTCTTGCAGAGCTAGTTCAATCAGTGACTGATAGATCATGCAGTTTCTTTTCCTTCCAATCAATACGTGTGTGAGAGCGTGTTGACTCGTGATCTGTCTCTCCTGCACTGCCTTAGGACTCTCTTGGAAATTTATTAATCCCAAAGAAAAAAAGACTTTTGTCATAAGGTATGTTCTCTTTTAGAGATTTGTATTCATTGCTCTGTCTGGATAAGGTTCTCGCAAGGGTCAAAAGTCTATTACAAATGGGCAGTGTAAGTAGTTTAATAGTTTTTGTTCTTTTATTATGAGTAATAAAAGAACAAAAACTGAGCTATTGTGTAGAAAAAAAACTTTTGCGGGAAGGAATACTGTTTCCTAAACTACAAGTATATTATAATTAAGTTTTATGGTTAAATCTACCATAAAATTAGCATATAAATTTGTTTAATGTACTAAACTATCAATGATTGTACAGCTAGCTGGAGAGTACTTCACACTGATGGACGGTATCATCGGGCTAGCGCTGTCTCCCTCAGGATCCTCTGACAGGACTCTGTACTTCCAGGCCTTTGCCTCCAACAGGCTATATTCCATCCCCACCTCTGCCCTCAAGGTTAGTGTTCTTGTCTCTTTTATCAACAACTGACTCGTATTGCTAAGCCATATTATTGAACATCAATAAAATTTCCAAGAAGATATTATTAGAAAATTAAGAAATGAAGTACTGTGCCTTTGTAAATGGTGCTATGTTTTTGTCAAGACCAGTGTCAAAGTAGTTTCTAACTAGCAGTTGAGGATATCAACATTACAAAAATAAATGTAAGTGCCGTTACAGTATCGTTAAGTGAAATTAAATGTCAAAACCAATTTAAAAAAATGTTACGCCAATCATACAACTGCCTCCATGCACTTAGAAAGCACTAAATCATCTGCATAAATCCGTCTATTTATTTATACTGTCTTAATTGTATTTATTGATTATGTATTTACTGATAAATGTTGACAGTTACAAGCTGAATATATTTTAACAAATACTGTAGATTCTCTTCAAACCAATATGGATTAACCCAGTACTAATAACTAAAAATTCCAGTAACAACTGCGTCAATATGTTATCTACAATATTTAAATCACCAAACGTTTCGCCCATGCTGTGATGTGGCATCCTCAGTGGTATCTCTGAGAGTGATAAATTTACTATTTATGGATTAACACAGCTTTAGCTCAACTGTATCTGATTCTGCTTTGGTCATGAAATTTTACCATAGTGTCATTATCACAATTGATTTCTTAGATTTAATTGGTTTTCTAACAGTAGTTGGGGAATTTATTTAACCATAAGTAATGAAAAAAGTATTATATTTAATATTTGCCAAAATAGCAGACAATTAATTTACATAAACGTGGATCAGTTCAAGGATCCAAATGTCAGAAAATACTACCCATAGTTAGATTAAGAAAATAAAGATATTTCAAAAGTATTAAACAAGTTGAATTCGGAAAGGCATTCTAAACCTATTTTATAGTGATCAAATTCAACATTCAAAGATGTAAGAACCTCTTGTATATTACTAGCAAGACTACCTCTTATCACGTTGACTGCTAAAAATACATGCATTATAGTATATGGATCTTAAACATTTTTTATATTTTTACTTTTATATTTTTGAATTATATTTTTTTAAATTTTTATGAATAAATGAAAAATGTCACTTAGATACCTCTTGAGGAGCGGCGAAAACACAGTTCAATTCTGTCAAGTGCTCAAGGCACACTGAGCCAATAAAACAACAAAGGGAGAATGGTAGGGATCCCTACCACGCGCATATGTTGCCGCCCACCGATGGACGGGATCCCTACCACATGCATCCAACGTGTTAATGTACAATGCTAAGAACTGAGAATTCCAGGAATCAAAGGTGGTTTTCAAAAAAAGTTATGGATGTTCTAGTATTAATTACTTTGAAATAAGAAAACTATTTCACTGGTATCGAAACCAATTTTATTAGTCATACAAATTTATAAAAACAAGATTTGGGACTGTTGAAGCAGTAAAAGAAAAAGCAACGGAGATCATTATAGATAATGATCTCCAGCAGTGCTACATCCAGTGGAAAATTTGCACAAAGTGGTGTAGAGAACGAGGAGGGGAGTACATTGAAGGAGATAACATAAAAATGTAAATATTTGTAAGTAAATTTTATTTTCAGTCTCAGCCTGGTTTTTTCTAGCCACACCTCATATGAATTAAAGTCCTGATATCTTGGAAGCTTTAATATAAATGGTTGTTGAGAAAAGTGTACCTTAAAAAAATTATCATGCTCAGTATAGACCCTTCCTTCTTCCTTTAAGGATAATTATGTATATCGTAAAGGATCTAGAGGCTGAATAGTCCAATGAAAGCAGTAAGACTACACACTCTTGTGTCAAAAATTAAAATAAAAAACACGTTTTTATATTTACCATACTTATTTAGTTTAGCTTTAAATTGAAAGAATAAATGTTATATAAAAATGGGTTTCCAAATATTTGTCCAGGCTGGTCCTAACTCTGGAGATGACAGCGACCTGCCTGTCAGCCTGGTAGGCCACAAGTCCTCACAAGCCGCACCCCTTGCTGTGGACTATCGTGACGGATCATTGGTGTTTGCCCCTGTCAGTGAGACCGCTCTTGCTGCTTGGCTTCCAGGATCTCCTGAGCACCGGTAAACCCATATTCCTCAACTAAGAGAAGATCATTGCCATAAACCTTGCCCTTGAAAAAATTTCAGTCTTCATAGTTATGTTTTTCCTGAAATAAAATCTGAATGGCCAGAATTTTTTTACACACGAACAATTTATTTTTATTTGTATTGTATACTTTCTATGATTTATTCATGTTGCTAATCAGATCGGGAAAAATTAAAAAAAGTCCCAAATTAAGTCATCCATCCTTTCTTTTCATGGTAGAAAATCTAAACATTTGAATGTTGGCAAACACATAGTAAAGTTGTTGGTGATTTCAACTAAGACAATTTTGACAGGTCTTCAATTTTGACTCCTCTCGTCTAGTTATTAAATTATCCTATATTTAAAACTATCTTTTTTCTTAACTAAATTATACATGTCTTTCTGGAGAATCCATCGTAAACTATAAGTATTTTCTGTTTAAGGGTTTTATACATTACCTAGCAGAGTACCCGTCCTTCCTATGGGGCTTATGTTGATTTATATTGTGCTTGTTGCGTTCAGTAATATAAAACATTATAAAATAAATTAACTCTAGGTTATGTATGGTATGTAACTTCTGAATTCTGTATAATACAAAAGTGCGTTGTGGTTTCGTTCAGTACGGTATTAACTTCAGAACACGCTACCTAGAAAAGAAGATGGTAGGTATCACGCACATCTCCCATGACGTCGCATGGGCAAAATGCCAAAAATAAACACAAAAATACTGTTATAATTCCTGTAGTTAAAATTCCAGCCGATAAGTGGTAAATAGTTTGATTACTATCTAGCTGAATGCTTCATTGTAATTGGAGATTTAGTTACCAGTGTTAAAAGAATAAACAAAATAGCTGATTCCGCCCATGTGATGTCACATGTCTACTGATTATAAAATTAAAAAAAAATATACAAAACAATTCAGTACAAAATGGATGCTTCAAACTCAGCTGTCAGTCATTCAAATTCTGAACTTTTAGTAAAACTTATATTCACAGATAATACTAACTACTTGTATTATCTGTCTTAAAATGGTACATACAGTATTCTCTAAAGTTTACATTTTGTCAAAATGTTACCTCCAAATCTATGGCTAATGAAAAGTGTTAAACACAAGATCAATTATGCCTATAAACTTAAAAGGAAATATTTGGATAAATTCAGCATATGCTTCTTTCCTGAAAAAAGTACTAAAATGTTGTATATCATACTACACTTAATGATCAACTTATTAAATAGCTGTTTGTGGAAGAAATAGATTCTTCCAGCAGACAAATGTATGTAAAAATAAGTCAGTTTATGATGATCTAATACTTGTATGATTTTGTATTTAGTGCGATCAGAATAAGTTCTTGTATGATTTTCAAATTATTTTTCAATTAGGAATGAGATTGTGAAGTACATTGTTATAAAAGCTAGCTTATTACCACAATTATTTGGCCCTATTGTAGAAACTACGATTGAAGGAGAGTATGGATATTGGCAAATGAAATATTGTAAAAATAAAATATTAAATCAACTAAATAACTCATAAACATGTTCATCATCTCGTTTCAGCATTTTCAGACTCCTCCACTTTCCTCTGTCCATGTATGCGTTTTCCTCCTCCATCTACTGCAAATGTTTTCTTTAAGCATTATTTCCTCCTTTATGACATCCATCCACTTCGTTTATGGTCTCCCCACTTTTCTTTTGCCCATAATTTCCTTTTCAAGTCATACTTTTGCTGTTCTCTCTTCCTCCATTCTTTTTACGTGTCCAAGTATTTTTTTACGTGTTCTAGTCTTGCCATTCTGATTTTATCCTTGACTGTTTTGTCATATCCAAACTGTTCTCTTATTTGGAGAAGACATCCAATTCCACTCACAGCAAAAGTTATTTGAGGTTTCCCTGAGTAACAGAGAAAGCTCTTTTAGGCACCTAAATGATGGAATGCTACAAGTCTCTATTTTTGTTGCTTTTTATTCAATGTGTAAAAAGTGGATATTCCCACCACAGAATTAAGAACATTTGTTTATGCAAATTTGTAGATGCAGCTGTGACATGTTTACTAAATCAACCCTAAGATTCTTTACCTCCACCTGGTATGGTGACACTTGAATATTGTTTATCTTTCAGGTCCCTTTATCAGAGTCACATTGTTGTTGGAGAGAGTACAAGCTCATTTTATTTGATTGGCTAGTCTTATGTTGGTTTATAATTATCAAGATGCCCCAGTACAAGAATTCCACTTCATATGAAAAAAGGCTCATCTTCCTTAAGGTGGTTCGGCCAGCATTAGGGACAACTAAAATCCACTATGCAGTGCTGGCTGTACACACACACACACACACACACACACACACAATCTGTGTGTCTAATTCTGTTATGTCTAATTTTTTGTATTGATATTCTCAAGAATTTCATTTCAGATGCTTGAAAACAACTGAATCTTACATGTTTCTAGACTGTATGTTAGGGTGGGCAAGAAGTATGTGTTAATGTTCATATGCTCCTTTAATAATCGATTTTTACTCTATTTGTGATATGAAAATAGTTTATGATGCATTTTAACTTTTTATCAACAATTAATTTCAAACAGTGATATTCATAATGGTTTGTTTGTCTGCGACAGAGCACTGGCTGTCGATCCTGAGCAGCTCCAGTTTGTTCTTGATATTCGATCAGCTGACCGTGACCAAGGCACATTGTGGTTTACGTCCACACGTCTGCAGAAGTTCCTTCGCCGCACTGTCAGTGGCCAAGAGATCAACCTACGGATCATGAGGCTGGCTCCAACTCCAAGTCATGTCCTACCTCACCCCGTTGGCCCCTACAGTAATCTTCTACACTACTAGACACTAGCATCAACTTGGACCCATGATTAAACAGAGGCAATGATCCTAGAGACACATTCTACTGAAGATTTTTCACAGATTTTTTCTTTTTTTAATTGCTTAACAACCTTTCGCTAGCAAATCTATACAATTTCCACTCTTCTTACATTTATATATCTATCCATAAAAATATTTCTTGCTAAGAGATCATTTACTAATTCAACCAATATTGTGCAACAGGCTCAAATGTCTATCCTCATATTTTATAAAAGAACTTATTAAATTATTAATATTGCAACAGTTTCCACATCAGATCGTAATTTAGTTTGCTTCCTAGAAGTTAGAAACATTCTGTACCTTTTAAAAAACACAAATGTGACCCTAATGTGTTTTATGTATGATTTTTGTTTACAACAACAGCTAGAGATGATAGCTAATATGAAATGAGTAAAACATATCTTTGCTGATCTCAAAATAGTATGGTCCTATGTGGGAAATGCATACCAAGACTTTTCTAATATACTCGTATTTATATATATATATTAGAAAAGTACATAAATATACATATACATAAATTTCACTATATATACATATATACGTACACAAATAAGTGAAATACTAGTGGTAAAAATCAATTAATCATAAAAATGGTAAAGTGAATATATTGAGAAACTAGAATATTCTAAAACATTTGTCCGTTATGATTTTAATGTTCTGGTAGTAAAAGTAAAATAATTAAAAAATAGTTACTTATACAATTGCTTAAAGTTTGTACATGTTAGGAACAATTTTAGAAGCATTCATAATGGATGAGTAATATAACCGTTGACTAAAGGGCGAAAATTGTCAATGCTGTAACTAATAACTTTCATTTATTTACTTAGCTAGTAATACAAATTTAACACATCTTCACATGTGCCAATATTTAATGTAGATAAGGAGGGTTGATACATTAATGTTAAAAAGGGCTGTGCATCAGGGAATGTTTACCGTTTACATTTTAAGAAAACACATAATGGGGTTAAAAGAAAAGCACTAAATTTTTTTATCACTAATATTTAAATACATTCATTGCAGGCTTTACAATTAATTGAAGTTGTATTGAATAGCATAGGTCTACTTTACTTGATTGAAAAGTAAATTTAAGACATTTTATTTGCTTATTTTATAAATGAAAAGGCATTTCATTAAAATTACTTTTAGAATTAACTACGGTAACAGTTTGTCATAAATTATAAGACATTTTGTCACTGTTAAAATCCTTCCTGCTCTTAACGAGCTCATAAATTTCCCTTACCTACATATTGCTCTTCATATTTGAACTTTAGTGTACTTCCAGTGCAGGCAGAAAGTAATCATTAAGGGTTGAGTGTTTATTGATAAGAGGTGAGAAAACAAATAATGTAACAGGGGTGAAGGACGATTAACGAGCTTTACTCCTCAACCTGCAATGACGTGTGCCTGAAGGAGCCAAATACAGATAATATTTACTATCAAGTTTATCATGTCTACTAGTAACAGTTGCATTGTATATGAAAATAATATTAATTTATTCCTTACACATTTATTTGACATTAATATTTATAATAATAATGAGGATTTGTTTTCAACTTGTAAATAGTGTAAAAATGTCAATTTTTGTATTTTTGTATAAATAAAGAATAAGTTCACGGCCATTTGCTTTTCATTTTCCTCAGAATAAACATTTATCAGAAGGAAATAGATGTACACCATTATAAGTTAGATAAATTTTGATTAAGTTGAAAAAAAATAGAATTAACACTTTGAAAACCGGTAACTTTTCCATGTTGTTTTATTGTTCTTTGAAACATTTCATCTGTACGTCATATCAAAATAAGCAGAGTATGATCTCCACTTATTCTTACTGTGATTAAAAGTTACTAGGAATGCACACACACGACTTATGTACACATTACCACTATTGACACTAGATAAAGACTTGAAACAAAGCAAAAATATCAAAATTTTCAATGCTGGCGTAATGTCTAAGTGGTAAAGGCTTCTGATTTCGGAGTCTAAGATGCGAAGCCCCAACTCAGCTAATAGTCTGCACCTCACTAGGAAAATTTATTTCATGCACAGGCCAGCCGGCCCACAACAAGCGAGAGATGTAGAAAAAATATTTTATTTATATCGATACAACCTAAAAAATCCTTGTTAAAAATTTTGGTTTCTAAGCAGCCAATGTGTAAAACAGTGACAGTTGAACAGTATTATAGATGATTCCATTCAGCAAGTTTGAGGGTCAGCGAAAATATCACCTCAAACAATAACATAATTACTAGTAAACATAATGAGCAAAACCTCAAACTTTTATATTTCATCTTGAACCTATGGGAAGTAGGTACCTCTAACAACAGTCACCTAAAAACAAAGAAAATAGGTTAACATTTCTTATCACTATACAATAAAGCTCGATATAGTGACTCACTCACTGACTGACACTAAAAGTTGAGGCACTTCCCGGTGTCCTACCCCCATTACATATACTCCAATTGAAGCTCACACATAAACAAGATGGCAGCCTTTTTGCCTGTAATGTATTTCTTATGGGAAAATCATAAGAAAGTTTGTTTTTATGACCCAACTTGGAAAAAACCTGAGTAAAATTATCAAAACAGGTATGTACACGTAGAAAATGTGCACGGTAAATCTAAATTTCAACCTAAAAACAGAATAAATATGGGGTATTGGGGGCCCAAAAACCACAACTTTTGATAATGTAAAATTCGTTGACACGTTCACGACGTCATAGAATTCCTAATACTTTCAATATGATGTAGCCAATTGCCTACAAACTTTAAAAAATCGTTATTTTTTTGTTTTTGTACACATCATAACATATAAACATTAAATAATAGCAATTACAAAAAATTAAGCTTATTTGAAAAGTTATGTGTTATTTTTGTTGTCTAACCCAGCGAACACATGGCCCCTATTTGTTACAGTACATTTATTTGACACATCATGCTCCCAACCAGGTATACGAGTTTCTCCTTTGCACTTGCTCACAGACAGAATGCTATGCATGATAGCTCACATCAGCAGATATTTAGATTTCTTTTACTAGTAGCTGATTGTACCTGTACTACGTCACCTGTTGCACTTCCCGCCATCACGCTCAGTCCACACAATTTTTTATTTTAAATAGAATAAAATAAAGAATACCGTCAACTTTGTAAGATGCTGTTGCTTTATTTTGAAGTCCCCAGAGTAGCCGCACAGAAATTAAACGCCTAAGCAACACTGAATGAATGAGTACCCCACCGATTATAGTACACGCTATAGTAATAGACAGCGTGCGCCAGTAGGGCTACAGGAGGTCATTTTAAAAAGTGCTTGTGTACCTGTAGGGGCGCACGATGTTGTGAATGTGTTAATATTGAGGTTATCCACTTAAATGGGGTATCAAATTAAAGGTATTTTTTTCCTGAATTCAAATATACCATCGGATTTTGCAAAAGGCAAATAATAAGGGATAAGTTCTCCAAGAACAAAATACATTGCCGAAAACCAAAAAAGGGTAATACTAAAATAAAACAACCAAGTGCGGAACAAACTATAGGAATTTATCTTCTAAATCTCATTATTCTTGTATATTTTCAAAGAGACAACATTTAATTGACTCTGACCTTTGAAAAACAAATCCATGCCCCAAAACCTAAAAATGAGTAATGTTAAACTAATTAGCCCAAGTGGGTATCAAATTAAAGTTATTCTTGTCTTAATTACTAATATAAAACCAGATTTTAGAAAAGACAACGTTCATGGGCTCCGCAGCCCCAAAAACCAAAATTCATTGTCATTCAGACCATGTATCCTGACAAGGCCGTAGGCCGAGCTCTATCACAAGTCTGTAGGCCTATATCCACGAATGGGGCTGTGGCAGATTGTTTTGGCAAGGCCGCAGGCTGAGTGCCTCTAAGGGGCCTGTAGAACATTGTATTGGCGAGGTTGTAGGCCAAGCTTCCCCTTATATGTAGGTAGTGAGTGACGGGGTTGGCAAACAAAGTGTGCAGGGGTGTCCTCTAGTCTTGTATAAAGCTTTATATTCCACAAAGTAAGAACTGATTCATCCTAACTTTGCCTCGGTGGTAGTGCTGATTTTCTTTAATTTTCTCAAGTTTTCCAAGTTTATTAGCCCCCCACTGACCATTTGTCTTTTGACTTTGATGCCACTTTTTTAAAGTATTATTATTAGACCACTGACAGTGAAGTTCCTCCTCTTATGATATTTATGGATCCCAGTAGCGTTAATGCAGCCAAGATTACAAATATTTACAATGAAATTCAACAAATGTATGGTGTTGAAAATGCATTAGACAGTTCAGTGAATATTGGCTTTGACTATAGAAACAGACTGACCAAAGCAATGCATTTGCTGTACACATGCCTGTGCTGCTATCTCTTAGTCAAAGGTCCCAAATAAGTGCTTCGACTACTGTTTTTTTAACTATTAGCTCAGCTATCAGTCATTTCAGTGTTTGCTGAAGAGACAGAGAGAAGTAGACCGCTGGAACTACCTGTGAGGATAGAACAAGAACTAATTTTGTATTACAGGAAGACTGGCTTTACGGACCCATATGAGCAGACAGTCTTCTTGTTTCTATAATCAATGATATTGGCCACACATCAACGATAGTGGTCTTCCTTGCTGTTAATGTCAGCTTGCGAATAGAATAAAGTGGCCCTAAACCATTATACCACAGACCAGTGCCTCTATATAGTTGTTTGGAAAAAGTACTAGCTGCAGCTAGTACTTTTTCCAAACAACTATATAGAGCCACTATAAACAGCTAGGACACCACACACTCTAAATTACAGTATTGCAAGCACTTATGATCGTATGCACATAGTTGCAACCTTGTCAATCTGTTGTGTCTTCTTGTTTGTATGAGACTGAATTTTAATTTAGCAAAGTGATTATATGCACAGGCACACACGTGCGCATACACGATTAGTACTGTAGCTATATAACTGTATCTATATATATATACAACAATATGATGTTATGTGATAGGCAGGGAAGAAGGGAGAACAGACAGAGACTGCACCAAGTTATCAGGATGGCTGGACAAGTCTGTTTTCACTGTGACAAGAGGTAGGCTGGATGTCAGTCAGTGTTTTTAGTTGTACACCTATAATGTGGAGGAAAATTTTTAAAAATTATAGAGGGAGAATCATACTATTAATTAAACATCTTTCTCCTTGTCATGGCAGTGTTCATTGAACCTTCCTAGTCATGGGAGACAGTGGTGAACCGATTGATTCAGATAATATAACTGCACAGAGATACAACCTCGCCTAAGATTGTGCCAGTATAAGTGAATGTATATGTACAGTGAACCTAGCCACGATTTTGGAATTTTCTGTTGTTGCTTATTAGAATCATAATTGGCATTGTATTGTCGGGGCTGTTGGACTGGGTGTTAAATACTTGGCTGAAACCGTTACTGGAATACAGTACCCAAATGGAAAAGATATGTCTAGTAAACGAACAGCCATAGGACCTGCTGAGGGAGAAGGAGCATCCAAACAAGCATGGATTGAAAACAATGAGAGATATCAAATTAATCCACTATAAAACCAGGAGGAAGTAGAGGAACATGTAAAGGGAATCAGCAAATCTCACTTATCATAAGTCAATAAAACTCTGTCCGAGTTTAAGAACGGTAAGCTCATTTTTTGACACACGTTTACTTAATCGTGTGGCTATGCTTACAAGTGCTGAAAAACTTTTAGTGCAGAACTATGCCTGATGGTGAAGTAAATTTTTTGTAACAATGCTCTAAGCTTACATACTATGTGATGAAAGTTCCATGGTACTTACCTGTTACCGGCAGAGTTTCTAAACCTACCACTAATACTGTAGTGTGAAACGTCTAACTATGATATGTACTCCAATGAGGTACAGAACACCATTTGTTACTAATTCAGTTAGTATTAACTATGTGTATTTTGATAATCTGATGTGGGGAGTCAGTGGAAATGTAGAATTCTCCATAGGCTGTTTAGGCTCCAGAAGAGAGCGGTGTTAACAATCTTCAATCTAAATCACAGAGGGAGTTATGTTGTTGCAATGTGTGTCAAGCTGGGTATTACTGGTGTTGAAACCATTTACAAAAGCTGTATTTCATATGATGACATTTTCAGTAAAAACATTAACGTATTGCTTTGTTATATGACTTCTATTTATTTATCTGTAATCATTTTTATGCTATATACCAACACAACAGTTTAGTTAATAAAGCAGACCTCAAACCAAAAAATTGTGGTTTGTTCAAAATGTCACAACATTTTGTTTTAGGTCGGATAACCTTTTGAATAACGATGAGGGAGGACTAAACAAAACTGCGCCTGACAACCAAAGCTACTCCTAGTCATGGTTACTGATCTTTTATTGTTGATATTTATGAGGAAAATCACAAAAAGCATAGACAACAAAGGAAGTTTAAAAAAAAAAAAATAAAAAAAATGTTTAGTCTTTTTATGCTAATGGCAATTTTAACTTAATCTAGAAACATTGTTAGTGGACAACAGTCCAAACCCATCAAGCAAATTTTTAGTAGATCTCCCTGGATTTGAACCCGTGACACTCAGCAAAGGATGCAGAAGTAAGTGCTAACCACTAAGCTAGCAAGTAGCCACAGTATTTTTATATTTCACAATACCATTTAATTTTTGCAACCAAGGTTGTATTTTATTCAATCAACTTAAGTCATAACAAAAACACAGAAATTTTGATTTACAAATATATGCTAGCCTTAAGAGAATTACTTAACTTAGAGAATATTGAGAAAAAAATTTACAATTTAATCAAAATATACTAAAATGACATTTCTGTTTATTGTTGAATAAAAATACCAAGTACCAAGATCAACCCAAGTTTTATCAGCTGTATAATCAAACATATTGTATAACTTAAATGTCAAAGAAAAAAAAATGGAGAACCGGATTGGACATTTAAAATCTATCATAAAATTTAGCACATTGATAAAAATATTTGTAATATTTTTAAATGGTAAAAAGGCAGTGTAAAAGTGTTCTTTGGAACCAACATTTGTTTCATCTAAGTTTATTTGTGTAATTTTTATATATAAATATTACTTACACTACCTGACACTAACTATTGAGAGTAGCTACTGTTACATTACTTCCTATATTTGGATATGATGTCTTGAATATACTTTCTTTCTCAATAACGGCTTACATAGATAACATTCAGTTTCCTTAAACACTATTTCATCAGCATGCTGATAATCACTGCTGGACCTCCACATCGACTTGACCACCTCATACTCTATCATGAAGATGACGGCACTGATTATGACAGCTGCCAGGGCAGCCTTGGGGATGAAGTAGAAGTAGGGGGTCAGAGCACTCAGGGCCAGCACGATGAAAAACCCTGAGGCCAGAAGAAAAAGGGTTACAGTTAGTTCTGATAGGTATCCAATAAATATTTTATTATATCGTAAAATAAAACAGGAATTTAAAAGCTTTTACAATATAATTTTTTGTAATACAACTGAAAAAATCTTCTCAGTATATTCAACTGGAGATTATAACTATGTTTGTGATTAGAGAGTTTGTACAACATTCTAGTAGACAAATTACAACTCCTTCCTTCAGAGTAGGAAAACTTCATTTGATAAATATAATTTCCTAAGAGAAACTGAACTGAAAAATATACTATCTGGATTATAAAACGAAAAGTATTAGTTATTTGTAAACTACTGGTATGTTATAATACAGTCGGCTTTTGGGGAGCATTTTTACTGATAATTATGTTTTACATTCATTTATTTGGATTGTAAAAATAAATTAAATCAATTCCCTGAACAACTGTTAGTTTTAGTAGTAACAATTGTTTTATAAAATAATATAATCAAGGGTAATACAAACAATATGATCATTTTATTTCTATTACTGATCGGGTGCGGTTTAACAATGGACTTTGTAATTTAATGAACTCCACGAGACATTTTTCATTCACATTAGTTTATATTGTGTTACCATTTGTTTAAAAGCATATTATTTTTTTTTGTCAGGAATACGAATGCATTTCCCTTGAGGTTCAGTGAACATTTTGCCTTCGATTTGTTGAGCCTTAAACTTGTTTGTCATTAACAATACCAGTGAAACGCTCTGGAATTAGTGTTATCATAATTAGTGAGCTAGCAATTATTTATCATGTAGGTGTACATTTTTTCATGATTGAGGATGATTAAAAGTTAGTCACAGTAAAACGGTAATGAAACCCAGACCAGCTGTTTGGCTACCACCTCAGCTACGGCGGCTCCAAAGTATAAATGTATTTAACATGACCTAAACAAGATAGTTATTTCTTGTATTAATAAAAGGGTTTGCGTCTACATAGAGTATGGAGATACTTAAGCATGATGTCTATTTACCATTTTTAATACCAATACAGTTGTTCGTTTCCTTTTTAAATAAAAAATATTACACCGTGGTATTAAGTTTATCAAATTAATCAGCATTTGGCCGAACAAGAAAGGGAGGAAGAGAATACCTAAATATTCTTAAAGAAAATTATTTATTTTATTTAGGCGTGGTGGCTCGCTGGTTATGGCTTTGGACTGCGGAGGGCATGATCAAACAAAGGTTCAAATTCAATGTGCTTACAGTCGGTATTTGTTTCTTTCTTTTTCAAATAACTGATCAAAAGAACAAACCTGTTATAAGGCAAGTCAAATGCATTAATAGCTAAAGGTACAGTCTAAATAAAATTAATTTTTTCCTGTTTTCACTGACAAGAAGCTAAATAGTCTACACAGTAAAAATAGTCTTCACTTGTTGAATAAGTACATGCAGAGCCTGCAGGCCCATGTGAACCACTGAGTGAAGTTTTTAACTTTTAAGAAATAAAAAATTAATTTTTATAAATCTTGGACTGTTCAATGTGTGATATGTTCATTCGGCAGTCTGACTGTGATGGCATCTGCTACCATTGTTTGGTTGTCAGTTGTCACACCTCTAACGCACATCTTGCAACAGCTTCTCTTTTCTTTTTCAAGGCTTTCAACATTATTGCTCAATCACTCTCTAAGGGTACAAACAAGTAGAGATGTAGGTTGCGGTCAACATCCATGTAAATCAAACACATTGTAACTTATGAATAGAAAATAACAGTAAGTCACGGTGGAATGTTTACATAGATGTTATTTTAAATCAAACTAGTTTGATTGTACAAGTATGCCTACCTCGAAGTTTAGCAGTCTGCTATGCTGTGATTGGACCGCCTAAGCCCTCACTCAAACTACCCGAACATCAGTACTATCAATTCAGTTCAATTGATCTGCTTATGTCAACAGTAAAATGAAACAACTTATTGCTACCATACAGGATGTACCTGTGCTCTGGGATAAGTATCACAAGCAACACCACAACCAACACGTCCTGGAGAAGGAATAGAAGTAAAACATACTAACTAAGTAATTTTTACATTACGATTCAAGGATACACTATACATTTTGTAGTATAGAAAATTAGCATAAACCTACTCCATTTTTACTTACTAGCTTTCCCTCAGAATGAATAGGGTTTATATGGAGGTTGCAGAAAGAAATTCAACTATGCAAATGAGGAGCAATCTTGTCAAGTATATACGAGAACTTTTCAGGTATCATCCTCATATAGGAATGGAATTGTTTAAAGTAATTTTTTAATCTAGTAATATGGTGATGATATTCCCGATAACTACTACTTTTTTGTTAATTTGTGCACTGAAAATCACCTACCGTACAGGTTACCAATCACTGTATCCACCACACAGTCACCACAGACATTTCGTTACTTTCTTCACTTGGGTCACATAAGATTGCAAACAAAATTATGACCAACTTTGAAGTTGAAAACCCATCAAACTCCAGCAGTCTAAGCAGCGCAGGTTACCTCCTCACTATGTGCTGTTGACATCGACCATGAGCTAACTATTAGAATCGACCGCGACCCTTTTGTTCTGTTCGTACCTTTAGAATTTTGAAGAGTGCATGCTCGTGATTTCAAAACATTTCTTTTTGCCTTGATATAAACACTTTAATTCTGGGCCGGTCAAAGTTTTAAGTTGCTGGATGTTAATATAAATGGAATATGTATTCTTGTTGTTGGTACTGGGTACCACACTTCAAAATTTCTGAATGATTCTGAACTAATTTTTATGATTTTTATGGCTTGGTTTGATTAAGGGGGGAGTTCATTGTACTTAGCCCAAGTACGTATACTAAAATACTTTATCATTTTGATACAGAACAAATCTCATGAGCTACCTATTTTACTACGTTTCCAGTAGTACACCTGGAATCTAAAGATAAAAATAGCCTACCTACCTTATACTTTGTGTTTTTTATATTTTGTATTTTGTTTAACTAGTTATAATAGAATAATTGTTGGCTTAACGTAAGAAAATAAATGGCTTAACGTTGGATATACTTCTTATGTTAGATTATCTTAGCAAAGGTCAGTCCAGGTACTGTATAGCTATGCTCTTATTATTGTGTATTTGCATTTGTTATATTGTATATTATTGAAAATAAATAAATTTTATTTTTACTATAGAAAGAAGAAATATCTGTATTCAATAACAGTATTCAATCTCTTTTTAGATAGACAGGTTGTATATCTGAAGATCTTATTAGTAGCAGGAAAGGTATATAAAATGAGTAATACAGTAGTTGAATTTATATTACTCCTACTCCTGCTTCTATTGGAACTGAACACTTGGAGAGAAGTTGCACAAAGTCTGTTTGGTGTAAGTCGCTCAAGAACGTAGCCTCAGGCTACAGCTTCGATGGCAGATACGTAAAGTTGCTTGTTCTTTCATGTAGCGTTTTCAGATGTTTGTCTCTCATCAGTTGTGCAAATAAGCGCATGACTCTTTAAATAAGCGCATTTATTTTATTGAAAAGGCATATATACCTGTTTGATTCAAGATGGACAAGTTTCTAAAGACAAGTCACCGGGATAAATACCTCACCCCACCACCTATTCAATCACTGCATTGTATTGCTTCAGTATATATGATTTTTGAATTTGGTTCCCATATTATTGTCTCTTGATTTTTCCCAAATCAACAGCCAATTAATCAACTACCAGTATTGAGTGAAATTAATATCTGCCTGAAGCAAAAATGTTTAACTCAGTATATGATAATACTATTTTCCATCTCCTCCACCTCCACTTCGCCAGTCAATCCCCTCAACATCATACAGATTGTATAACTGTGTTCAAATAAACCCCATCATGTCACATAATAAGGAGTAAAACTAGGAGTACCAACAAGTAGACAAGTAGAGTGAAATTGAGATATGCTCGTTTTGTTTTCTGGTGAATGAAAATAAATATGTTCAAAGTTTGCACTGTTCTAAGTAATAAAGATATAAACTCTTCAATGCCACTGTACGTGTATGGGTGGGCCAATACCACAGTACGTGAATGGGTGGGCGGGTGGGTCAATACCACTGTACGTGTATGGGTGGGCAGGTGGGTCAATACCACTTTACGTGTATGGGTGGGCAGGTGGGTCAATACCAAGGTTAGTGTATAGGAGGTTGCCTCGAACGAGTGCGCACGCCTGTCGCGCATCACGTCATCATCCGACCTCGCTGCCGTACCGCCGTCGGCGGTATCCCGCACGAAGTATTGAAATCATTTGTAAAACAGCGAACGTTTATCCGAATGAAATATTTAAACAAGGACGAACGTGGTGAAAAGAGAGGAAGCTGTAGCAGTTCTGATCACAGTACCACGAAAAAATACAAAAAAATGCTTTCTTAGATTGAATTCGTTAGCTTATTTATTTATTTTTTATTTAAGTATTTTGTCAGCATTTAGAGAAAACTGTGTTTGTTATTTATATGTTTGTGTATCATTAAATAGGGCAATTCATAAAATTTTATGATTTGTGTTTTTGCACAACCATCATATATATATATATATATATATATATATATATATATATATATATATATATATATATTTCTTTGTTAAGGAAAACTGTTTGTTGTGAATAGGTAATCACTAACGTAAATGTGTATGGGTATGTTTTGTGCTTTTGTACAACGTTTTTATTTATTTTGTCTTGTTTAGAAAACTGTGTTTGTTATGAATAGGTAATCCATAACTTAATATAGGTGTATGTTTTGTGCTCTTGCACAGCCTTTGTATACATTTTATCTTTATTTATATAATACTGTATTTGTTATATATACTATACAATATACTAACTTAATAATAGGTAATTACTAACTTAATATATGTGTACTTTAGTAAATAGGCTAATTCATAAAATTGTAAGTCTTGTGTTTTTGCACAACCTTTGTATATATTTTATCTTTATTTATATAATACTGTATTTGTTATATATAGGTAATTACTAACTTAATATATGTGTACTTTAGTAAATAGGCTAATTAATAAAATTGTAAGAATTATGCTTTGACACAAACTTTGTATCCATTTTATGATTATACTTAAAGAATTTGACAATGTTTATGCATGTATTGTAACATGTTACGGACAATAAAGTATTTCATTTCATTTCAATTGCAAGTTAGGCATTTTAAATCCTTGATAATCAATGATGGTGCTGTTTAGAAGTTTTACACGGTTAAATTTCATTTGCTTCAAACTATAACACAAATCTTAGCCTATAAATGACGATGAACTAGGTAGCCAAGCGATCTAAATAAGCAAGCAACAAAATATTTTGTCAGAACTGGAGTAGAATAGTGATTCACGCGCTAGCGCTCCTAGACTGTGGTCGGCTCGTGACGTCATGCACTCGCCGGCTGCTGACTACACTACCTTACGGGAACGAGGCAACCTCCTATACACTAACCTTGGGTCAATACCACTGTACGTATATGGGCGGGTAGATGGACCAATACCACAGTATGTGTATGGGTGGGTGGGTGGGTGGATCAATACCACAGTACGTGTATGGGTGGGTGGATCAATACCACAATACGTGTATGGGTGGTTGGATGGGTGGATCAATACCACAGTACGTGTATGGGTGAGCGGGTGGGTCAATACCACTGTTCATGGGGTTATCTATGCTGGCATCTACTCATGTATTTGTAAGCGATGAGCAGGTAATCCAATAGTCAGCTGCTTGTCTGGTGTCATGTTGGTTGATGTAATGTCCTTATGGTAAAGGTAACAGCTTCCAGAATATACCAGTTCTAAATTTTCATGATGTAGGGGCTTGGAAAAGCAGTATGCAGCACTATCCAGGCCTTAGGCTGGCAAGTAGAATCTTTTTATAATAATAATATTCTTTGTAGACTGCATGGCACTAGAATTGCCTCCGAGTCAGAGACCAAAGTGCAGATAAGACTCAAACGATGTTAGCTATTGCTGCGACATTTACATGTGTCGTCCATGATGGTGTTCATCTGTTAACACTCGCAAAACTTGTGCCTGGCCGGTGAAGTGTGTGCTCTTTTAGGGCCCAATATGATCTAATATATTTTGTTTTAGTTTAATTAATAACTAAATCATTTAGATGTCAGTATTGAATTGCCCAAGTAGTATGTTTTGGTCTAAATTATTCATCCATAAGACACTGATAGTCAGTATATGGGCGAATATGAGGGGAGATTGA
Organism: Stictocephala bisonia; assembly: GCA_035578905.1. Classification (NCBI taxonomy): domain Eukaryota; kingdom Metazoa; phylum Arthropoda; class Insecta; order Hemiptera; family Membracidae; genus Stictocephala; species Stictocephala bisonia. The sequence goes on along the minus strand of JAQJVL010000364.1, from coordinate 672,176 downwards.
GTGTGACAAGTGTAGATGAACGAGTGTAGTCATTTCTACTCACTAAGGCCACTATTAACCAAACTAAATGAACTATCTTTTAACTAGACTATTTATTGTTTGTGCAATGGTGACATTAAAATCGTTAAATGAAGAGTGTGATTTTATCTGAATACCACTCTTTCATGAATTAATATACATTTTTATACATACAATATGTATTACATGTAAATGTTTTTATAGCCCAATAGAGAAGGGTTATTTTATTGCTGACATTGCATAATGAACCATTTTAATGTTTAATGAACTAGTAGGATACATGAGTCATGGTTTGTATCTAGTTGAATAAAATACCATGGGATAGGACAGGTTAGGATAGAACAGGACAGGAAAGAATAGAATAAGAAAGGCCATGATAGGATAGAATAAGACGGGTAAGGCCAGGATATGACAGGATGGAATAAATACAACAGGCCAGGCTAGGAAAGAATAGAATAAGAAAGGCCATGATAGGATAGAATAAGACGGGTAAGGCCAGGATATGACAGGATGGAATAAATACAACAGGCCAGGCTAGGAGAGAATAGAACAAGAAAGGCCAGGCCAGGATATGATAGGTTAGAATAAGATTGAAAAGGGCAGGCTAGGCCAGGATAGGATAGAATGAGACAGGTCAGGATATGATAGGATAGAATAGAACAAGACAGGCCAGGCCAGGATATGATAGGATATAATAAGACAGGCCAGGTCAGGATAAGATAGAATAAGATAGGACAGGCCAGGATAGGATAAAATGAGGCAGACCAGGCCAGGATATGATAGTATAGGATACAATAAGGCAGACCAGGACAGGATGAGATAGGACAGGACAGGTCAGTACAAGATAGGGTAGGTCAGGATAGAATATAATAAGACAGGCCAGGACCAGACAGAATAAGATAGAATTGGAGCAAATATAGAAACATAGAACTATAGTACAGAATAGAATAGAACAGGAAAGGTAGAGATAGGCCTCATGGTCCTTCGTTACACTAAAACATAACATGTAGGTACTAAACAAAAATAAACAGTAATTGAAACGTATGATTTCTGTTTTATTTAATTATAGTACACTTAATGCCCATTTTAACACCCTCACTTACTCAATCTATAGATGTTATTACATATTATATAAACACTAAATACATTATCTTACACTGGGCTAAAAAAGCAAAAACACGAAGAAGATAAATATTGCAACATCATCTGCTCACCTGGTAACAGAGAGAAAAAATAAATCTGCAACATAATGATGTATTAGGTCCATCCCACAGACTGTTTCCTTTCCAGAACATCAGTTTCTCACATTACTTTCCTGTGGAGATTTTGATAAATTCAGAGAATTCTGTTTTATTCCTAAGTGTCCTTATTTAATATTTATTTTCAACCTTCAGCAAAGTAATACAGTGACAAAAATTTTATATTGTAGTTTAATTTCCCTTAAAAAACAGAACATTCTGTCCACTGTGCACCAGCAATGATGTGAATGTCTAGTGGAAAGGACTTTAAGCATTAAAAAGTTAAATGTTTACAAAAATCTGTAATTTTTGTTTAGTTCCATTTGCTAATTATGTGTCATCCTTTAAAATGACGATCTTAATACACATTAAGAACTAATGAAATGAAATTGAAATTGTCTTTATTGGGCGGAGTTAGGACTATTAAGTCCTCTCTTCCACTCAACTTTACTAAAAATGTATCCTGGCTGTATATTTTCAAATTCTATACCTAATTTAGAGCAGAAAATGAAGGATACAGGTTTATTGAATCCCGCTCCATTTTGTGTCTGTCTGTTTGTGTTTTTTACAAAAAAATTAATAACTGAAGAACAGTACAACCAACTGACTTGATATTTTGCACATTTCTTTACATTAATATTCCTAAACAGTTAAAAAATATCCATAAAGTTAACTTTAGCTTTAGAAAATGGTGGTGGTTTAAATATTTTAAATCAAAATATCTTGTACACTGTTAGGTTAATCAATTTTACAAAAATATAATAATTTTCAGCTAATTTTACTATAAATATGTTAGTCCCTTAGTTTTTCTTTTAAGCGTAATATTAGTGGAGTTTTAGTCAAAAATGTATTTTACTGCAAGTATTTACCAGCGAGCACACTGCTGTGTACTCGTTGGTATTTAAAGGCATCCAAAGAATGCAGCAAAATTCATCTTTAACCAAAATTCCACTAATAATATAGTTAAAATTGTTACCAATAGAATTATAATAAAATTAGCTGAACATTATCGTTTTTGTGTAAAATTGACGAGCCTAACAGTTTACAAAATATTTTGATTTAAAAGTTTTACAGGGCCGCCAATTTTTAAATGGCTTAAAATAAGTCAATGGATATTTATATACTGTTTAATAGTATTTATTAAACTGTTATTTAATTATTTCTTCTTTGAGTTCTTTATTGGAATTTTAAATAATTTAAGAAATTCTCAAATATTCCAATAAAATGCTTTATTATGTGAGGCCTTTCGCCAACAATGTAAGCAACGTCAGACATCAACATAAAATTCTAATTTTAAAACATTTGCTTACAAAATATAATGATGTAAATATTTAAAACATATGGTAGATTTAAAAAAATAATTAATTTTAAAGTGTGCGTATATAAAACTGAATCTATAGTAATTTTCAGTTAAATTATACTATATAAACGGAGGATTTTGAATGGGAGGAGGTTCATTATTTACAATTAGTGTATTAAATTTGTTCATGTAGAATGTTTCTGATGCATCTAATAGTTGATTTTTGTTAACTTGTTTTAGAACTTCAAATTTTGAAAAGTTATGTCCTTTTTCAAGTGCATGTTTGGCCATTGCTGATTTTTCACATTGTCCATACTTAAAATTTGCTGTGTGTTCTTTGAATCTTGTTTTAATTTTTCTTTTTGTTTGGCCAATATATTATTACAATTATCACAATTAATTTTATATATTCCAGATTTATCTTCTTCATTTATTTTTGATTTTGGGTTTTCTAATAGGTTTTTTACTTGATGACACTTGTTCTGAACGATAAATTTATATTATTTTTTTTTTTTTAATATCTTCTTTGCTTCCTTAGAATATTTATTGTAACAAACGGATTTCCAAATAGATTTTTCTTTAGGCTCAATTGGTGTTAGAGTTGTTCTTTTATTTTTAATCATTGATATTGTCTACTTTTGAATGATATTGTCAATTAATTTAGTTGGATATTCATTGAATTGAGCAATTTATTTTATCTTTAAAACTTCTTTTTGATAATTTTCTTTTGATAATGGTGTGTTGAGAAGTCTATAAATTAATGAGTTAAAGACAGCTCGTTTTTGAGATGGTGGATAAAATGAACTATTCATAATAAATCTGTAATTTTGTGTAGGTTTTCTATAAATGTCAAAGTCAATCATTCAGGTTTCTAAGTTTCGTGTTAAAAGTAAATCAAGATATGGGATTGATAAATTTAATTCTGTTTCATATGTAAATTGTATAGTGTTGTAGAATGAATTAAGTTCGATAACAAATTTTGAGAGGTCTTGTTTCTTGTTAAAAACTGCAAAAACATCATCCACATATCCAAGCCAAATTCGAGGGAAAAATTCATACAGTATTTCTTTTTGCATTAATTTCAAATGAACTAAGAAATACATTTGCAATTATACTTGAAAGTGAGTTGCCCATTGCTGTTCCTTCTGTTAGATTGTAATACTTATTTTCAAATTGGAAGGTATTCTGTGACATACATAAATTTATTAACAACATGTATTCTTCGATTTCTTGATTTGTTTAGTCTTGAGACGTTAACCAAGTTTTGGTAATTTCAAGAGCTTCTTTCATTGGGAGATTAGGCTCACACGATAAAGCATTTTATTGGAATATTTGAGAATTTCTTAAATTATTTATTATTTATTTATTTATTTTTATAAGTTTTAATAACATTTAACAATGATTTTATTTTATTAATGTTTAGTAATAAACACATTGATGTCTAAAATGTCAAATAGTATGATATAAACATTTAGGATTTTTACAGTATGATATTGATTAATACGTATGAAATAATTATCATTGCATTATTATAATATGTTGATTTTAAAATGTTATGCAGATCAGCTAAAGAGAATGGAAATGCTAAAATAACTTCTCAATAATGAAGAGTTGCTATTAATAAATTGCCCTTTCTGAGGAACAGTTGAACTCAGTTAGTAACCAGACTACACTCATCCACACTCACCCTACACTCATATAACCATTCATATTCTCCTTAAAATACCAACAACGTTGTGTCGGCGTCTCATATGTAAGAATGTAAGAAAAGAATGTAAGAGTAAAAGAATAAAATTGCTTTTTTCACTACCTACAATGTTATATTTAAACGGTTACACACTGTGCTGTCACATTTCATTGAAAAGGAAGGATCGGTTTAGCCTGAAGAAAAGTTTTGATAATACCATGGTTAGAGCTTCAAATAAATTTCAAAAATATTAATTAAAGAAAAATATGTATACAAATTTATCTATAAAGATTAATCGGGCATGAAATAAAAATTTGTTTTATAAGTTTATTTTATCTGATGGCTAAGCCTGAAGAAAAATTATTGATTTTAATCCTTATTGATATTGATTTATCCAATTACCATAAGGTTTATTTGACATTGTTTAGGATGTTGTCAAGAAACAAATGGCATACAATTTGAATGCCCTCTGTAAGGCAATTCAGTGGGAAGTGCCATATCTAACAGTTGTTTGAAAATTAATTTGTATGGTATTGCCGATCTACTAAAATATAATTTGAACAAGTCTGCACCTTTACTTTTTAGAATATAGCTTTTAACAATATATGAACAATTTAAATTTAAAATACTTGGGAAAACCACCCAACTCAATCCTTTGACGAAGAGGAAAATGAAGAAGAGGGATTAAGCTAGAGTGTCTGTATAAACCTGAATGTTTTGCAATGAACACTAACAGGGAAATGGAAGTTATAGCAAGAAAAGGAAATCGAATGAAGAGGGCTTGGACCAAGATTTGAAAATGGGACTTGAAGGCCAAGAAGTAACAGAGAAGTATTTGAGAGGAATGATAAAATGGGAGATGCTATGAGGAAAAGAAGAATAAGCTTATACATCCATTCAAATTAATAATGGGAATTTTGACAAAGCAAATTTTCATTTATTTCGATAACAACCCCAAAACCCAAATACAGGTTCAAAGAAGTATAATCAGATTTATCAGAGATGGTTATTGCAGAAGAAGACATTACAAATAGATACCTGATAATAGATGAACAGAGAATGAATGTAATATAAGAAATGTACATTGACCAATAGTTGTTTAACACTTTGACGGCCAAAATCAAAAAAAGTATGAAATTCTCTAATTTAGCTCTGCGTGATATGCATATTATGCATGAAATACATTTAAATTCAAGTTAAGTTTATGTTCAATCTTACTTCTTGTGAAATGTAATTTTACAACAAATTCATTTTCAGATATGATTATCAGAGTAAGTGCTTTGTCATAACAAATTCCATAAAATAGTTTTTTAATAATGATTTCTAACTGTTGTTTATTTATGGTAACAAATTATAGTTGAATATTGTACTATTTGAGTTTGGTTTTTAATTTATATCAGTCAAGTATACTGAGTGTTGTGATCTGTTAGTTTTCTAAATGAGGATTTTATTATTTTTATTCACCCCAAATATACAAACAGATGTATTTTTTGCACCCACAGTGCTGTAAACCAGCTACTTGGGGACAAGATGTCATGGGGAATGTAGGCAATATAATCTATGCTCAGTCCACTTAATACCAACATGGCGTTTGCTAATAGTTGCCGTTTATGTGGACATTACTAGAGAGGTCTTTTTGTGTTAAGGGAGAAAACTGAGTTTTAGGCTTGTCAGTAGCTAAAAAATCAGACCAGCACTACGAGGTTCGGATTCCACGTAAAGCTGTAGGTCCGTTAGTTGACCTGGCTGTTAGGCTATTAATAAATTGCCCTTTCTGAGGAACAGTTAAACTCAGATAGTAACCGGATTACACTCATCCACACTCATATAACCATTCATATTTGCCTTAAAATACAAACAACGTTGTGTCGGCGTCTCATATATAAGAGTGTAAGAATGTAAGAATGTTGGTTTTCTAAATGAGGATTTTATTATTTTTATTCACCCCAAATATACAAACACATGTAATTATTGCACCCAGTGCTGTAAACCAGCTACTTGGGGACAAGATGTCGTGGGGATTGTAGGTAATAGAATCTATGCTCGGTCCACTTAATACCAACATGGTGTTTGCTAATAGTTGCCGTTTATGTGGACATTACTAGAGATGTCTTTTTGTGTTAAGGGAGAAAACTGAGTTTTAGGCTTGTCTGTAAGCTAGATTAGATACATCGGGTTGTGGTCCTGTCACCAAGACCGCCGCGCCTAGACTCCATGGCTCTTTGCGCCCCGAGTGATGACAGTGTCACAAGAGACCAGTCCCCCTTATGAAGGACATGATCTCCCTGAGTGTAGCCCTTCTAATATCCTCTGGTTCCAGAAAAGCGGCACCCAGAATCCTATGCCTAAGAGATGAGAGAGCTCCACATTGACAAAAGATGTGTATGGAGCTCTTCTCATCCTCCTCACAAAGCCTACATGTGGAGTCTTCTGTTAGGCCCATTATCTTCATATGTCTGTGAAGAAGATTATGTTTGGTCAGCATTCCCGTAACCGCCCTCACCTTGTCTCGGTTACAGCTCAGCAGATCTCTGCTGTACCTGCGATCCAGTCCTTGGATAAGTGTACGAGACTACCTGAGCCCGGACTCGGTCCTCCATCTGCCATCGTGTTCCTCAGAGGTGCACCTGTCAATTCTTCTTTTTACTTTTTGAAAAGGAATACCAAGAGCCGGCTCCGGCCCCAGCAGAGGGCACTTTGCCCCTCTCCTAGCTAGTGTATCGGCTCTCTCATTTCCATCAATACCAGCATGCCCAGGGACCCATATGAGTCTCACCTGTTTACGCTGGCAAAGAGTCTCTAGTATCCCCTAGCACTCCCATACCAACTTAGAGATGGTACATGGTGCCATGATCGCCTTTATCGCCGCCTGGCTGTCCGAGCAGATTGTAACTACTCCTCTGAAGCCACCTAGACGCATTGTCAGTAAGCTAAAAAAATCAGACCAATACTATGTGGTTCGGATTCCACATAAAATTTTAGGTCCCTAAGTGCCCTGGCTATTGGGATACTAATGAATGGCTCTTTCTAAGTGAATATCCAACCATCCAACATAAATTTAACAGGTTCATCTTCCCAGGGTATGGGCCCTTTCACCCAATCAGTAAACGTCTTGCTAAGAATTCTGACCCACCTAGTCTACGTATTTACACCCGATCCCAACTACCCACTATACATATTAACGGGCCCAACACCCACGTGACATATTTCTTGATTAGAATAACAAGACATGAAGTGAGCCTAAAATAACAAATATCGGAAATATTTTATCATGAAATATTCTGTCAGTACAAATATTTCAAGAAGAAAGCACATTGAATTTGAAACTTTTTTCGATGATCCCTCTTCACATGAAAGAACTAAGCCTCTTACATTGTTGGCCCAACGAGTATTTCGTCATCTTGAAATTATTTTTCAGTTTTCTGTTTGTATTGTAAGAGCTTAAAGATTATAAGTTTTATCCTATTATAACATTTTGTCTGAGATATAAAAAATGCAAGGTTATGATGTTTTAAGTTTTATAAGTTACATAATTAAATAGTTATCGCTATATCAATTAATATATTTAAACATTTTAACTTCTAATTATGTAATATAAGCATCCATGTAGAGCACTAGTTACAAACTTTTAACTTTAGTTACATATTTATTTCATTCAAGAAATTTACTAGGCTGGTAAAAGTTTTAGAATTGCAATTACTGAGCTTAAGTTCATACTAATATTAAAAAATACACATAATTTTCAACTTAAAGAGAATTATATTATAAGAAATGAAATACAATTTCATCTCAATCTTGGTTCCTTATCTAATTCAATCTTATTGTAAATATGATCTGAGTCATTTACCAACATTTGAATTAGCATCATTGAATGGGGTTTTACAACCTCATTCTAGTCGACTGTCTCCTAACTTATTTTATAGCAGGGGATGCCAGACTGAGGAGGGAGGGGGGCACGCCCCCTGGGGACAGTAAAGACAAGTCAAGGGGGTGCTAGACCAGTCATAAATGATATATAAAGCTATGAGACAAGTGAAAATGGAAGCTCATCCATCTTACTAACAAATCACTAACTTAATTTTCTCTTAACAAAACTTCTTTACCTAGTAAACTAAACATTTAAATATTATGGTACAAATCTTGTGAAAGCGGAAATCAATAATTTTTTCAATGTAATACTTGTTTTTTCATGTCCCTAAATATTCATATAACTTATTGTGTAATAATGGTTTGGGTGGCTTTCATTTTAGCAGGGGAGGGGGTGTGTTTGGGAGTTCCTGGTTTACAGGAGTCAATCAACATAATAAGAGCACTTTTTATACTTGTATTTAATTTAAATGTTATGACATTTTACTAGTTTTTTCAATCATCACTCTCAAAAACAAATGGTTGACATTTAAACGTGTAGATACATGGGTGACTAAGGGTAGTGGCACTATCTTAACCTTATCCGCCCTCCCTACAAGATCCAAGATAAATATTATACAGAGGTAAAATGGAACTGAACAACTATGTCCTCCTCGCTAATGATAGTTAACTAATGTTTATAAAGGCAACATGACTTGAGATTATTAGTGTGAGACTGTGGACTGGACAGAATCATTAATGATGAGTCATTTTAGAAGGAGTGAAGGAGTAGGAGAGATTTTTGTGGAACAGTTACTTTTTAAGGAGAATATTTTGGTAGGATAGGTGGATTAACCATATGAAATTGTGTCTGTTTCTTGATAAGTCAATCAAATAGGTTTATACAATACGATGAAATGACGGTTGACACCAACTCTATAATCCTCCATATATATTTATAACGATGAACATTATTCTAGCATGGTAGTTTTTGTACATATTTAGCATACATTTCAACTAGTAACATCTTACTTTAGTTGTTGTTAGCTAAAATTTTAAGATAACTCTAACTATGCATATTCAATATATCTTTTCATAGTATATATTTAAATCACTAAATGCATCTAAGATTTCCTGCAAAGATTGTTTAACTTCAAAAGCCATAAAACAGCATGCCATGACTGTTCAGATTTGAGATTGTAAGACATTTACAGATAAACAGATCAAGCTTTACTAAGTAGAAAATGGGATGATCTATTAGAACTGAAAACTGTTTACTGTTAAGGAAATGAAGTGAAATAAAGATTTTATGGAACCTGGAATGAACTATTTTTATTTGGGGTTAGTAAACAAAAAAGTAGATCATTATGGTATCTTTATAGTACGTGTAAGGTGGGCGGGTGGGTCAATACCACTGTACGTGTATGGGTGGGAGGTTGGGTGAATACCACTGTACGTGTATGGATGGGCAGGATGGGTCAATATCACTGTACGTGTATGGGTGGGTCAATACCAATATACGTGTATGGGTGGGAGGGTGAGTTAATAGATTAAAATTAATTTTGTTCAGTGACATATTGCTACTTTTCAATTTATACCAACAAATATGCCAACTACAAAATTAAAATAAGGCAATATATTTTTTATTAAGCCAATTATTTTTACTTTTGAAGAGGAAACACATAGAGCAAAGAGTTCATCTGAATATATATAGTCCATTACGATGCCATTATACATCAGGCTTGAGGGAACACTTTGTGATGCAGTGTCGGTTTGTTAGCTGGACCCCCCTTTGTTAGCTGGACCCCCCTTGCTCGCCACCACACTCTCCTCCAGCCCTTCACCAATTAAACCATATTAATATAGACAGCTGATATTATTTTTATCATATGATGGGTTCCATCCAGCTTCATTATATCTGACCTGCCTTTTCTCTTTGTACTACTATTGATGATTAAACTGCTGATGAAGTAGCTAGCATGTCACGGTAGCCTACTCAGGTTGTTAACTATTTTGATGAGCTAAACTTCACTACAACTTTATTTTAAATAGCATCAGCTGACATTTCCCATAAAATTTATATTGTAATAAAACTAAAAAAAATATGTAAAACATTACAGCTGGCACTATGAGTGACATAACTTCTGTTCTAAATAGAGTATGTATAATGTATGATTTTTACTATCTGAAGATGGCCTAAGAGCCGAAACCGATCATATATTTTTATAAAAATGAATAAAAAAGGGTACTTCATCATATTTATAATTAAATTTATATAATTTATTAATCGTGAGTTAGTCGGTGGGGTGGGTAGGCCAATACTACTGTACGTTAACCGAACCATATACAAAGTAACAATGTCTTCTAACAAGGTAGAATGTCTCACAAATATACATTCGCTATCGTAGGTGGGAGAGAGTGCCTATGACTCATCGCTTTTCACTTATAATGGACTTGTTGACATTATTCACGCACAATTGATTTTCTTTGCTTATTTAGCAATGAAATTCAGTATTATACATACAAAGGCAATGTTTTCAATGATGAATTTTGTTCAACTAGTGGGAAGACAAATCCTAAAGCTAATACATAAATGAAAAGAAGGTATTTTGAGATACCCAAATAACTTATACTTTCAGTTTAATATGTAAAATACAAAATTGCATATGTGTGTGTAAGATAGGCTTACTCATATTTGTTATGAAATAGTACCGGTATATATATATACACGAGTAACTAAATCATACCATTTAAATGTCTTGACCATTTAATAGTAAATAGCTTTTTTTGAACGGTGCATTATTAAAATGGCAAACATGTCAAATCCTTCAACTTCTTATTATTGCACTTCAATGTTGATTATTCATATATGAGACTCAGATACAACTTGTGTGTATGTTAAGCTAAATATAAATGATTACATTAGTATTTGAGGAGTGTGGATGACTTGTGCACTCTGTGCTAGCCAGGCAAACAAAGAGACATAAAAATTAACAAGGGATCCGAACCACCTATTACTAGTCAGATTTTTAGTTGACGGACAAACCTGATACAAGATTCTCTTTACTAGACAACATTCGGACCCTGACTACCACCCAACATGGACACTCCAGACTTCTCTAAAATTGTCAATGTCATTGGCAACCATTGAGCAAACACCGTTGCAGTATTTAGAGGACCAAGAACAGGACCTTTCCCCTACAATATCCACAAAACTTTATCTTCAAAGAGCTAGATTACAGCAGTGCACCAAAGGTTGCCTATACACGTTTATATTTGGGCTGCATAATGTAGTCAAATACATATATAATTCTAATGAATGTCTTTAAAAATTCCCATACAATTAATATGCACAGTAAATAAGATTTTACTAAATATTCGTTTCAAAATTATACAAAAATTTATATGTAGAGAATCAGACTCCACAGAGTAATTTGGATTTATTCTTAAATTGAAAAATTAAATAAACACTCATATAAAAAACACTTAGGGCAGCAAACAGAATAGAGCCAAACAAATAAAAGAACAAACAAACTGTGCACAAAGAAAGGAAATAAACTCTCAAATGGGTGGATTCCTCAGTTGTAGAGTTCTCTATAAATTACTGAACCAGTCATTTGCCGAAGTTTTGACAGCAACAGCTGAATCCACACAATTCAGCTCTTTGTTGAGAACCATCAGTAATAAATCTACTACAGTGTCAATTGATTTAGCATCAGAATACATTTGAACAACTCCACTTAAGAATTTATGACATAAAAAGAAGTGTTCTGTCATAAAAATTGGCCATTCCTTAGTTAACAGAGAATACTAAATAATATTTTGGCATTACACAATTTTGGGCGGTTATCAATAGTAATTTTATGTGATGTACTAAGATGTATATTTTTATTTCTTTATTCTTAAGATGCCGATCTACAAGATATGGGTGAATATGGATTTTTAATTAATAGCGCAATGATAAATGAACAGCCGGTAGTTATCAGCTGATCCCTTTCAAAATGTTTTACGACTCTGATCATTCAAGCAGCGGTAACTACTGTTTCAATACGGGTAGTATTGACCCACCCGCCCTCCCATACACCTACAGTAGTATTGACCCACTCGCCCTCCCGCACACGTAAGGTAATACTGACCCACCCGCCCTCCCATACACCTACAGTAGTATTGACCCACCCACTCTCCCATACAGATACAGTTGTATGAACCCACCCGCCCTCCCATACACGCACATTAGTATTGACCCACCCACCCTCCCATACACGTACATTAGTATTGACCCACCCGCCCTCCTATACACGTACATTAGTACTGACCCACCTGCCCTCCCATACACCTACAGTAGTACTGACCCACCTGCCCTCCCATACACCTACAGTAGTATTGACCCACCCACTCTCCCATACAGGTATAGTTGTATGAACCCACCTGCCCTCCCATACATGTACAGTAGTATTGATTATAAAATGGATGCTTTGAAAAATTATGGCTAGTATTACTTAAGTGATTAAATGATAAGCGACTTAGGAAGAGTAACTACTACAGTTGCTGCTGAACCACCCATACAATCTGCAAGACTGGCAATTTCATACTAATAAAAAAAAAAACTAAGTTAAAAAAATTATGACTTTTTACAAACAAATTAAGTAAAATTAATGTGACTAAGTGATTTTGTAATTTTAAATATTACATCTAAACAAAATATTTAACAATCCATATATATAAACACCTTTTGACAATATATCATGTATATATCTGAGTTTTATTATATAAATCAATGTATATTAAGTGATGCATACTTTAAAGATCATATTAATAAAGAATATATGACTACGATTAAGAATGCCACATATTATCCAAACAACTTATAGAATTTGTTATTTGTACAACACACTGAATTGTAATGACAAAACCTTTCTTCAAAGTAAATGACAATTCTGTTACAATTATTTAAAAATTATATATAAATTTCAAACCCTTCCAAATTTGCAGTTGAAAGCATACACATAATTTAAAAGAAACATTTCATATGTACATTTGATTTTTCTTTAAAAATACTGTTATGGCACATACACTAATTTTGGGGACCTGGATTAGAAAAAAGAATTTTATTGTCACTAGTCATACATTATTCATAATATTTTAAGAGGAAAATACTTCAGGCTTTTATTTTTATGGAGGTTCCTTACTATTCCACAAGACATTCATATATGCCTCCACCCCACGTATTTTATTGCTTGTGCTTCAGTGCTTTTTTTTTAAGGTTATAGAAGAAGCCTTTGAAAGGAGTATCAATAAGAGGGTTTATATTCATGGTAACTCACACAAGAAGGATGACACCTGACAGTATTATAATTAACTTGAAAATATTTATAAATAATTTATTTCTTATTTTAGGTTTATTATACGAGTAACTTAATTAACAAAGTTTATTATTAGTGCGTACATTTACAGTTTAAACAATACAAATTAGGGCTTGATACAAATATAATTGGCTAATAGTATCACCTATGTAATTTTACTCCTAGATTACTCATAAAAATATCCAAATCTCAAATGGTTTGAATGTGACCTAACTGTATTTAGCTAAAGCAAAACTTACTCAGATTGGGTACAGTACAATATATTGTGGTTGTAGTTTTTAATAAACACTATTTATGTTAAATGGTTTTTATAATAATGTCATAGAAAGCAATAACATGGAACAGGAAAATTGTTTTTTATTTATTCATTCCCTTTACTGTATAATGGACAGTGGATGATAAGATATTTTAACAAATTTTTCGTTTATTGATAACAAATCCAATTACCATATTGAGAAAAATCTTCAAGAGTTGTGATATTTGTTAAATAAAAATGTGGTAATATTTAGCATATAATGTAAGTTGAACTGCATATAAATATTTAGTGGGAGTACAATAAAAACGCGCACAATTCAAAGAGATTATTTTAAGAGATGAATAAAGTCATTTTAGACATACCTTTTATAGTTTTCTGTAGTTACTTTTAATCCATCTAGTGAAAAACTCATTTTATTTCAAAATTATATTATACCACTTACTTCTAAAGTTATTAAAAATTTACAATTGGGTTATTTAAGCGTTGATTCCTATTACTTATTGCTACAGCTACTAGGAAATCAATCTTCCTGCAAAGTAGACTGATAACTATTTATAATGCATTATTTTTAGCTAAGGATGGACATTAAAATGCAATATAAGGATGCATGAACTCACCTAGAAACTTTGCCTTTTTTTCTTCAAATTTTGTGGCTCTGAGGTTCTTTTAATCCTTTCCTGTCCTTCATTAACTATACTAAGATTGAATTACATAACTTTACAGTAAATAGAGTATGAGAGAGCTTAAGAAAGCCCTGACAATCAATCTTTTCTTCCTTTCAAAAAGACAACAGAGAACAAAATATTCTACCATAACCTCAAAGTTACTGTTCAATGTTCAGTGTCAGTGTTAAATCCTAAACAGCTGATTGGTCTAATATCAGCTGGCAGTGAATTTTGGCACAATCAAGTCTCCGACCCTCTACCTGGCGTTGACTTTTGGACCTACGAACCATAACTATCAGGAGACTGATTGTCATTTGTCCGTCCTTTCACAAACCATTTTGTCATTTGAACAGCTAGTAGCAGTTAACGCTCCTTCTTCGTTTGTCTACAAGGTAGCGCCAGTTATCAGTAGCTGACGCCCGTGTTTTGCAATTGAACAGTACATAAACATTTTTGACGGTTACATTTTTTGACATACCGGTACGTATTTAAAGTTATAACATGCCTTATGGGACAAATCAAACTAGAGTCCCTCGAGACAGATTTTTCCTAATTGTTTTCTCGGGGAGCATCTCTTTAAAAAAGGTAAAGTTTAAAAATGTGCTTTCATAAAATACAGCTTTAATCTTAAAAACAAGAGGATATCTGATACTGTAGTTATTTTAATATTATAATTTATCTCGTACAATCGTACAGTGTGCTAATGTTTGTAAATGTTAACTGCTTAATTTATGGCATGTACTGACATAATAATATTATTTCATATTGTAAATGGATCTGAAAAAAACATAAGTTTACCTTAAAAAATAACTTAATACACAATTTCCATTGAACACAGGGACAGTAAAAAACTCTTGAGAGGAGCAATGAAATATTTTACGAATTACAATAAAAGAAAATAGTTTTATTTTCAGATAATAACTATATCAAACCTATTTATGTATTTTGCCTCAATAGCCTGCTTATGAGGCACGTCCCACTAGGGCTTGTTAATCATTCTTAAGGGTGTTCGATCGAAAACTATTTTTGAACTTTTTTAAATAAAATTGTTAGTATCTATGTAAGTACTAAATGAGTTACGAGAAAAATTTGTAAAAAAATTTTTTTATGGAGATTTGGCTGCCAAAAGCGACTAATTTGGCCTTTTTGTTGCATAACTCATGAACAAACCATTTGATATAATTTAATAACATTTAAGAATACAGTGGATAAAAGGTACTAACCAACCTAATAAATAGTAAATATAAAACAAATATATTTATTTAAGTGTTACCGATTATTTTTATATAAATTTTATTTGTTCAAATTTTGAGTTGAAATTTGTACAGTCATTTTTGGTTAAAAAAGTAGATTGATAATATATAAAATTCATTGCTATAGTTTACTACAAATGAGGGAGTTATGAACATCAGTCGAATTTGCGGGGTAGGGGCTGTAAGGGGGAGAGAGGAGAGGGTAATACATTGCTTGTTCGTTAGTGAGTCAGGATCTATACTACTCTTAGTGGCAGTTGTGATAAAATCTAGAACTAAATTTCTTTGAGCGCTAAACTGGGCGCCCGGACGAACATCTTAAACAGAAGCATAGGCCGAGTTATACATCAAATTATAAACCTGTTCTAATGAAACGTTTTGGCAGAAATCTGACCTCAAAAGGTACAAAATGGTAGACATACAAAGTTTTAGAAAAGGTCAATGGGTCAAACGCAACCATTGTAGTTGCTAAGTTAAATTAAGACATCCAACGTTTTTACTTGTTTTGATTAAAAACACTTACCAAAAATGTATGTATAAAGTTCGAACAGTTTTCTGATATAAAGTGAGTTTGAGTACCTTGATGTAAATATGAGTTTAGGAATCTCTGACATTGACATTCCATTGTTTAAAGCATCAATGGGAGGGGGGTCACCATTGTTCATGTGTGAGTGGGTAGGAGGGTCATAATTACTGTACGTTTTAAGTCCTGTAATACTACAACTATTGGAAGTTTGTTGACTCCATTTGAATGTCTTTGGTTCCAGGAAGTTAAACGTAGTTTACCGGAAATGACACATCAATCGTCTCCATTTGAATGTCTTTGGTCTCAGGAAGTTAAACGTGGTTTACCGGAAATGACACATCAATCGTCTCCATTTGAATGTCTTTGGTCTCAGGAAGTTAAACGTGGTTTACCGGAAATGACGCATCAATCGCCTCCATTTGAATGTCTTTCGTCCCAGGAAGTTAAACGTAGTTTACCGGAAATGATGCATCAATCGTCTCCATTTGTGGTTTGAGTTTATTTTATCTGTAAATATTTTATAATTTAAGGGGTCTTCCTGTTAAAAAAATTGTTCACTTCCAATAATTTTTTTGTTAGTTGAATTAATTACGACAATTTTATAATAGTTGAAGCTTCTTGAAAACGAAACTAACTTATTGCGAATCTCATCGGTAAATTACAATAATGGGACGAAAAAAGCTTTTAATATGTGTTTAGAATGCAGAGACAAAGGAGAGTTCTGTTTAATTAATTGATTTGTTTTTTATTGTATTTAGCAATATTATGTAAATGAGTTTTAATTAAGATTCTATGCATCAAGAAGCTGCCTAATCATTATCATTTTTCTAATTTTAATTTATCTTAATTTACATTAAACCCTCTCCATTCATCATAAAAAAGTATGGCAAAATTTTACTCTATGAGATCATGGCGTGAAAATTGTATGCATATAAATATTGATTTGTTCGTTATAAAACAATGAATCAAAATGGCTTAGGCCATAAATGGAACATTTATAACTGCAATCTTTTCTGGTGTAGCAGTTATAAATTGACCTTACAGCTGATTTTAAATGTAGAGTGGCAATGGTTTGCGTTCTTGTTGATTTATGGATATAGAAATCAAATAACATGTTAAGTTCAGCAGTTTGTTGTAGAAGCAGCGGTATAACGCATGACAATATTTTCTCGATATTAACAGTACATTGAATTGATAATTTTAGTTTTATGGTTTAGAACAGTGGTTCCCAACCTTTCTAGCTTGGGGGCCCAGTTATATATTTTTTAAAATTTCGAGGCCCACCTAGAATATATATATATATATATATATATATATATTCTTCTTCTAAGTATAAATTTAAATTGTTTTAGATAGGTTATTAAATTAAAACATATTAGGTAAAAAAGGAAAAAAACACGTTTTTACTGAAGAAACTTTATTTCCAAGTACATTATCAAGGCTGTCCGAACTTAATGGGATTTTTGACATTGTTTATCCTGTACTAATGTATCAATATCGGGAACGAAACTTGACGATTTCAACCTTAAGTCACTCTCCACATTTAAATTGTTCCTATACTTATTTTTGAAATAAACTAAAGTAGAAAAGGCTCTCTCACATAGATAAGTTGTTGAAAATCCCATCAGTTGTCTTAGTGCTATTTTGCTGATTGCGGGATAGTCTTTTCGCACATTCATCCAAAAAAGAATCAATGGGGTCGTTTTGAAACTTGATTTCAGAACCTGATCACAAGACAGCTCAATCAAAGAGTCCTCTTCACTTGATGGCAAGTTAGCCTTTTTTAATTTATCTTCATCAAAAGGGTTTCTGATCCATTGAACTTCATCATTGATTTTAAGGAAGTAGCGCTTACAAAAAATATGAAAAGACTTAGTTTCTTAGTTACAGTTTCTTAATTATAGTTTCTCTGATCAAAATAAAAAGTACAGTGACACAAAGCATAGTATACGAATTTGAAAAAAAAAATGTTGATACATTTATAGTGTGAAATTAAATTTCAAATTACCTGAGATTAGATGCCAGAGATGAGAGGTGATCTGTTGCTGTTAGTTCATCAATTTTGACTTCGTTTGTTTCAAAGAAATCGTGTAGTGCAGGAAATGCATCGAAAGCATTGTTTTCCACTTTTTGAGCCCATCGTCGAAGTTTTACTATCATAGCTTCTATTGTCTTGTACAAGAAACATATGAGTATCCTTGCCCTGAAGAGTTAAATTAAGAGTGTTGAGGGCACTAAAAATATCTGCCAAATACGCCAACCGCTTCATCCAGTTTTCATCGGTCACGCATTCTAAGAAAGAACTTGCACGTTTTCCATCATATTCGTCCTCCATGAGGAAAACCCTGAGTTCATCACGAATTTCAAATAATCTTGATAGCAATTTAGCTCAGGATAGCCACCGAACTTCAAGTGAAGTAAAAGCTGTTTGTGTTCACTGCCCATTTCATCACATAAAATACCGAAAAGTCTTGAGTTTTTTGGCCTTGATTTGATAAAATTAAGTATTTTTACTGCATCGTCAAGAGTTTTTGTCAGACTCTCACCCAAATCTTTCACTGCAAGAGCTTCTCTATGAATGCTGCAATGTGTCCATTTGACAAAGGGAGCTACTGATCTAACTTTGGCAATCAAACCAGTATGAACTCCAGACATAGCTCTTGCTCCGTCAGTTGTCAAACCTACACACTGTGACCAATCTAATTGATTTTCTGTGATAAAATTGTCAAGCAACTTGTAAATTTCCTCAGCAGTGGTTGTTGACGGTAAGCTATTGCAAAACAACATTTCTCCTTCAATATTTCCATTGAGTTCAAAACGAACAAAAGCTAATAAATTTGCCTGACCAGCTACGTCTGTACTTTCATCAAGTTGCAGAGAAAAATATTCACTTTGTTTCAAAACGTTAATAACAGATTCCTTTACACTCTGTGACATTTCATCAATTCGTCTTTTGACAGTAGTATTAGATAATGGAATTTCATTGATTTTGTTGGTACTTTTCTCATCAAACAAAGCATTACTTATTATTTTTGCTGCAGGTATAATTAGGTCTTCCCCCACTGTGTGAGTTGATCCCTTCTTTGCAATTAACAAAGATAGTTCATATGAAACTCTGGTAGATATTTTGTTTTGTTTGGAAGATTTTTCCATGGTAGATTTAGTCATCGATAAATTTCTTTTCTTTATTTGAAAATATTGGAGAGATTTTCCTACACATTCTGGATGTTTAGTTGATAGATGCCTTTCAAGTTTTGAGACTTTCATACATTCGTTGGATAGCATTTCAAAATAAATTACACACTGAGGCAAAAGCTCTTCTTCATTACCAGAACACACAAATCCGAATTAAAAAAAATCAGGATTATATTTTTGACTATAAGTTTTACCTTTCTTGGCCATTGGGGTACTACTCGAACTTGTTACTTACTGCCTCACTAGTTGTAGAAGTGGATGAGGAATGTTCATCATTTGACACATTTCTCTTACGGCAAGATCCCGTCCGAAACCAAGCATCCATACTGACTTGTAAGATGCACGTATCTTACAGGAGACACAGTAAAATTCGACACGTAAATACAACCACTGCCACTAAAAATGTTACTTCTGCATAATTATTAATCCAAATTCCAACAAAACACTACTACCACATCTGAACTGAACATGACAAGG